>CAUYPK010166569.1:0-35588 GCA_963574355.1 Loris lydekkerianus
TACATACAATAACTAAGAAAATGCCATGAAGGCTACGTTGAACAGTTTGATGAGAATATTTCAGATTGTATATGAAACCAGCACATTGTACCCCTTGATTGCACAAATGTACACAGCTATGATTTAACAATAAAAAAAAAATTTAAAAATAATAATAATTAAACTACTGTCGTAGGTTAGTCCCTGGGTAGCACAGGGTAGGACACTTCCAATAGACCTCATCTGAAAGGAAGCATCATGCAGTAAATGCCTTAATATCTCTCTATTGCTAGGAAAGAATCTTCTAAGCTCACCCATGTGGTTGTAGACAGGTCTCAGTTCCTCACAGGATGCTGGATTATAAGGCCTTGCTTTCTTACTTCCTGTTTGCCAGAGGCCTGCTTCAGGTTCTTGTGACCTGGACCTCTGCCAAGGACAAGGCACAACATGGCAGCTGTCTTCCCCTAAAGCAAGAGAAAGAGCAGTGAGCACCCAATATCTTTTTTATAACCAAAGCTTAGATGTGGCATTCCATTATCTTTGACATACCACAACCAAGAGAAAAGTCAGCCAGTTAAGAGACAAATGACACAAGGATATGAGTATCTGCTGGTGAGAACCATGACAAGTCATCTTACAGCCACATTTACTAACCACATTACTAGATTCAAACACCTAAATACATAGCTGTGCATGATGTCCAGTTATATTTTAAAAAGGAGTTAACCTAGAATAGTTGTGCCTATCTGGAGCAGAGAAGAAAATCTCCAAAGAAGTTGATATTTGAACTAAGACTTGATTTAAAAAAAAAAAATAGAAATTCACTAGGAAGAGAAGATATTATGATCAGAGAAGTAGATGTGCATATGTTTGTGGCATGTTTGTGGGACTCTGAGGACTTCAGTCAACTTGAAGAATATGTTGGGGGAAAGGGCCTGGAAAACCAGACTAAAATGTATAAATTGTTAAAGAGTTTGAGTTTCTTATCTGTTACGTTGAACAGTTTAGACCCCATCTTATACTTGAAAGGAATTCAGCAAGAGAGAAGTGATGAAAATTATAACTCTGTTAACAAGGTATAGAATGAGTGAAAACAGGAGAAAGAAGAAGTTAAGCAGACCATCCTGGAACATGTGTGAGAGCACAGAGACGTGGTGCACTAAACTAAGCCAGTGGTCATGGTTATCTATGGAGAACTGGAGTCAAAGTTGACAGATACGGACAGAGGCAAAAGAAAACACGAAATAATGAATAGCTTTAAGCTTCCTAGTTGGTATGTCCAAGATGGTGAGGATGTGAATTATAGATGTCTAGATGAGAGTGAATTTCTCTCTGAATACGTCCAGTTTGGGTGTCCTATTGGACATCATAGAAACAGTACGAATAGGCTTTACCTCACCAACAGGGAAAGGGAGAAGAAATAAAGAGCCATCATTACCTGGATGGAGACAAGTGGGACAAATTCAGTTTTGCAAATATTTAGTGAATTTTTGGAATCATCTTGGCACCTTCCTAAATGTGGTGTCATAATAAATTACACCAAAACACTAATACATAGATATATTCTAAAGAAAAGAAAATCTTCTGAATTATCATTGAATTCAGATGCCCTATATGTACACCATGGAATATTATGCAGCCTTAAAGAAAGATGGAGATTTTACCTCTTTCATGTTTACATGGATGGAGCCTGAACATATTCTTCTTAGTAAAGTATCTCAAGAATTGAAGAAAAAGTATCCAATGTACTCAGCCCTACTATGAAACTAATGTATGACTTTCATAAGAAAGCTATAACCCAGTTATAACCTAAGAATATGGGGAATGGAGAGAGAGAGGGGAAGGAGGATGGAGGTGGGTGGAGGGAGGGTGATTGGTGGGATTACACCTGGGGTGCATCTTACAGGGGTACATGTGAAACTTAGTAAATGTATAATATAAATGTCTTAATGCAATATCTAAGAAAATGCCAGGAAGGCTATGTTAACCAGTGTGATGAAAATGTGTCAAACTGTTTATAAAACCAGTGTATGGTGCCCCATGATCACATTAATGTACACACTATGATTTAATAATAATAAAAAAATTCAAGATCACTAATAAATCAGGAAAATGTAAATTAAAACAATGAGATATCATCTCACACCTGTTAGATTGACAACTATCAAAAAGACAAAAAATATAATAAATATGGGTAAAGATGTGGAGAAAAGAGAATCTTTGCACACCATTGGTAGAAACCTTATTTCCTACAGCCATTATGAAAAACAGTATGAAGATTCTTCAAAATACTAAAAATGGAATTCCCACATTATCTAGTAATTCCACTTACATTCAAAGTAAATCAGTAATTTTGAAGACATATTTGCACTTTCATGTTTATTGCAGCCTTATTCACAGTAACTAAGATATAGAATTAACCTAACTTTCTATCAACAGATTAATAAAGAAAATGTGGAATATATATGCAATGCAATACTATTCAATAATGAAAAGAGGGTTTCCTGTCATTTGTGACAAGATGGTTGGATGTCAGTTAAGTGACATAGGCACAAAAAGGCAAAAACCACACGATATCACTCATTGGTGGAACTTTGGGATCATGTGGTGTTTGCCTTTTGTGAACAAACTGTTTTCACAGGATCCTTCTTTATCTGGCAAACTGCCTAATATCTAGTTGTCTCAACCTGAGCATCCTCACATGGGAAACATTTTATGCTGGAAGATGCCTTTGCGGCTCTCATCTGACCATCATCTTACAACCAGAAAACTGAGCTTGTGTCTACCTCAGGATTTTGGGGAATATAACCTGGGATACTCCTGGTTCTTCGCATGGAAGATGCAATTTCAACATACTACTACTGGCCAAGCATGGTGGCTCACACCTCTAATCCCAGCACTTTGGAGGCAGAGGGCAGAAAGATCCCTTGAGGCCAGAGGTCAAAATCAGCCTGAGAAACATAGGAAGACCCTGTCTCTATAAAATAATAATAATAAATTAGTCAGGTGCAGTGGCTTGCTCCTGGAGTTCCAGCAACTCTGGAGGCTGAGGCAAGAGGATCGCTTAAACCCAGAAGTCCAGAAGTTCAAGGTTGCAGTGAACTATGATCTTGCCACTGCACTCCAGCCTAGATTATAGAGCAAAATCCTGTCTCTAAAAAAAAAAAAAGAAGAAAAACACTCCTCTGTCCCTGGGTCATGCAGATAGTAATAGGGTCAAGCAGAAAGCAAGAGTTTATGGCAGCTAGTAGTACATATAAGAATAAGATGTTGGTCACTTTAGTTTCTAGTCAAGCACCTAAATGGACCATTTAAAGAAACACGCCATACCAGTCTTCTCTTTAAAGACACTATTTTTGTGGCTTCTTTGAAGCTACTCTTATATAAATCTCAACACATCCCGTGTCTTCTCTGCCTGAGGTTTATTAGCAGCCACTCCACTGCAGCCTTGAGCTTGTATTGTCAATGTCCCCTTCTTTCTGCTTGGGTCCCCTCCCTGCAGACAGTCCTTTGAGGAAGGTCTAACATAACTACATTCTCAATCACCCACTCCTCCCACAGAAACTCTCCCACTCTGTGGGTAGAGCATACTGGCTCGGGACACATCCTTTTCTTCTTGCCTTGCAGAAAGAGAAGCTCCTGCCAGTTCCTGACTTCAGATGTCTTCCGGCCAGAGACCACCCAACACTAGTGTGTCTCCTCACAAACCAAAGGAGACGATGTCAAGTTCTTCCAGAAATTTACCACTTTCCCTTCTCTAGGGATTTCCTGGCCCTTTCCATCTATCATTTCTTTACCATGTGTCCCTATCCCAAACTGTCCATGTCAGTATAACATAGACCCAGCCAGTTCCTATGTGCGAAATATTCTCTGATTACAGTTTCAGCAATACAGTAAACATCTGGGAATGTTTGTATGCCACATTCCACTTCTGGAAAACACTCTCTGATCTTTCAAAAGGGTTCTCTTGCATTTCAATGACATGAGTGGTTCTCTCCTCCAAATTGATTCTATACACTGAGTGGTGGGTCCAAAACCACTCCAATCCTATGGGACTTCTGCAGAGAATGTCCTCCTAGTCTTCTCTTATGGTCCACATGACAGATGGGAATAGAAAGTGGATTGCCCACTTTAGCCTGTATCTTTTAAAATCTTACAAGAATTTTTTCTCAGAACTCTCTTATAAAACAAGATCATACTCATCACCTGATACTCTCAGCTTTGAGTTCTGATGCATTCCCAACAACAAAAAAAAAAAATCCCATTCCTCATTCTGTTGCCTGCTCTATATCATCTCCTGCTGCATCATTTATGCCAGCGTTGCCTGTTCCCCACTGAATATAAGCTGTTCCATGTCACAAACAAGCTTTAGAATTCTTCTGCATCCCAATCCACGCTGCTAAACTACCAGTGCAAATTACTTGATTAATGTATATGTAATTACTTGTCATGTTATATTCATCACTTGTAGGGCTCAAGATTAGTTGATTAATAAATTACTTGATCAACAAATTTCTTGAGTAATAAACCTGTAATTACTTGTCATATTATAGATTCATAACTCAAAGTTTGATGAAACTTGACTGAATCCACCCAGTCAGCACTCCGAGACACCCACCCTTTCCCTGCTTTTAGAGGAGGACCAGAGACCTTCTTGTGTAACTCTGGACTCTTCTGCCATCTGAAGTCCTGTTTAGCTTCCAGGTACTTCTGTGAGATGACCTATGGAGTGGCTCTATTGACACCTTCATTAGGTCTCTGTGATCATCTTCTATATAGTCTACAAATTTCACCTGCCACTAGAGTCAATTTCAATTAATAGATGGGTACTGAGCCCTTAATTACATATGTGTTCCTAGAATCTAAACAAAGAAGTTCAAATCATGCACAGATATGTAAGGAAATCAATGGCTCTGTATCTTAGTGAGTACAGAATGTTGCACAGATGAAGACATAACCAGTTCTGGTGGATAGATGATATGAGAGGCTTCTCTGGGGAAGCAATGTCCAAGTGAGCTTTGAATCAACCTAGAAGATAAAGAAAGCTCTTCCTTTCTTTGTGATAGGAAGGAATTTGCAAAACTAGGGAGGCAAGAATCACAACTTCTCTTCCAACATCCAACCTTATGGCCCCCAACTTCCCTGTAAAAGAATTAAAAAGTTAAACTCAAAACTCCTAAGACAGAAGCCACGTATGCACAAAGACGCCATAAAATCTGCTTTGTGTTTGTATATATATGTATTTTGTCCTTGTGCCTGTTTTAATTAAATCGTTTTTCTTTGAAAATATCACCCAAATGTTAATAAGGAAGTGTAGATTTAGGTTTTGACAAATTTAGCAAATTAGGGGAAAAAAGCATACAGCTTATTTTCCAAGAATTATGTATTCTAGAATTGAAAATTTGCCAATTCCTTTTAGTCACAGTAAATAAGGAAATCAAGATATTTACCAAAATACATGCAAGGGATCTTATGCAGTGTCTCTGAAAACATCTTAGTTTGCCTTTTTCAGAGGCAATCTGAGTTGACGGTATTTCAGTTATTTAAAACAGCAAGATGCTGGGAACAATTTCTCAGTTAAAGTGCTAAGTTAAAACATGTCGAGATTTTCCCCAAATCCGGAAAATCACTTTAGGATTTGCACAGACAAATCCACATAATCCTCTTGACTTTTAATCTACCATAATCGGTGGTAGAACAAGAAGTGCCTTTACTTCTTCATCTTCCACAATAAAGTCTCCTGATCAGAAATTCTTAACCACTGCCACCGATGAACCCCAGGCAGCAGAAACTAAAGAACACACATTACCCAGGCTCCAGAAATAGTCTGAACCCTCATCCCCACTCTTCTAAAGACAGCACATTTCTTTGAAGCCTTCTCTTTATCTAGAAAATGCAGACGGGTTTGGTTTATTTCATGTAAAAATATAAAAATGTAGGAAATATCAACAAAATGAACCCTTCTGGGAGATACCCTCCATTTATCCTGTGACTCCTACTACCCCCTAGCCACTTCCAGCTAATCCCATTTGGATCAGTTTGAAAAGCTGTGCTTTAGATTGTATAAAGACTTCGAAGCCCTCATGATTAATATGAACTAGTGCACCCCACAACCAAATCATTGCCTCTTTTAATTCTCACAACTACCCCTTAAGGAAGGTACTATCATTTATTATTTCAGTACTTCCCTGTAACAGATAAAGAAACTGAGGCTCAGAATGTAAAATAACTTGCCCACTAGGGGTAATCTCAGCAAGTCTTATTCCAAAGTCTATGGTCCTCACCGTGTTTTAATATCCCACTATCTTTCTCATAGATACAACTCAGAGTTTCAACTTAAATTCTAAGTTTTAATTTTAAGACTATATTTTATCCATTAATATGTACATAATATTTAATATTATGTGAATAAACATGTGTCATGAGTTTTATATCTTCCTTCAATAAATACACTAGTACTCATGAGCCATCATGGTAAATAAAAGGGGCATGGTATTTCATAGCTCGAATGCACAAGAGTGTTCAGATAAAAAGTGGGATAAAAGATACTGGTAACTAAATTTTATAAATAACAAAAGCAGACTGAATTTGATGGAGCAATTTTTCTAGGATCTTGCAACTAATAGAAAAGGTGAATTTCTGCAAGAGACAGAAGTTTCCACAAAGCAGTCTCCAAATAAAAGATTATTCCTCCTACGAGGCATTTTAGCTATAATCTCAGAGTATAAAACTATGGCCTTCTTCACAAGACACCCCCTTCATGATACGATCTCATGTTTATTTCTCTCATATGTGGGTCTGCTCCAGCACTGTCTATTTCAATAGGGCATTAACGCACCCAGTCCCAGTACACAAAGTTTTCTTATTGCAGTGCAAAGCAATGTGAAGGAATAGGCGTCCCTTGCTTTTCACCACCCTCTGTATACTTGCAATGACTCAGAAAGCCAATGCCATTGTTGCTAAATAGATCATATTTTCTCATGGTAAAAAATATATATATCCTAATGAAAAGATGTTCCCATAAAAAAAAATAGCTATTACTAGCAACAGTATATATCTATACTATATATCATAAGCCATGACTATACTTTTATTATTAAAGTACCAGTATTCTTCAAGTTCTACTTATAGACTGTAAACTTCTGAAGCACTGATTACACAGGACAGCCCAATGGGTACATATACAAAAAGGCTCCTCTGTGTCATATTCTTTTATATCTACTTTCTGCCACCCTAGTTCACTTCTTTCCTCTGTAGCCACCTGTATACAAAAAAAATCAACTTGAACTGAAACTGAACCCGCACCTTTCTCCACTCACTAAAATTGATTCAAGATAGTAAAATACCTAAATTTAAGGCATGAAACAATAAAAATTCTCAAAGAAAAGCATAAGAAAAACACTGGAAGATATTGGCCTGGGGAAAGACTTCATGAAGTAGACTGCCATGGCAATTACAACAAAATAAACAAATAGGACTTAATTAAACTAAAAAGCTTCTGTACAGCTAAGGAGACAACAACCAAAGCAAATAGACAACCTTATCCAATGGGAAAGGATATTTGCATATTTTAAATCAGACAAAAGCTTGATAACTAGAATCTATAGAGAACTCAAATAATCCACATGAAAAAAGCCAACCATCCCAGGTGGGTGGAGGGAGGGTGATTGGTGGGATTACACCTGTGGTGCATCTTACAAGGGTATATGTGAAACTTAGTAAATGCAGAATGTAAATGTCTTAACACAATAACTAAGAAAATGCCAGGAAGGCTACGTTAACCATGAAAATGTGTCGAACAGTCTATAAAACCAGTGTATGGTACCCCATGATTGCATTAATGTACACAACTATAATTTAATAATAAAAAAAGTATATATAATTTGGTACAATGTATATAAAGAGGAATATATATTTTTATTTAAACAAATAAATACTAAAATTGAAAAACTAAAATTATTTTTATATATGTTTAAAGTTTTTTTTAAACATTGTAAATTCTCTATGAAAAGTACAAGAAAAAATAAAACTTGTGATGCACAAAATCAAAATATCTAATAAGTTACTTAAATAGAAATCATAATGAATATCAATTCTTTAAATTATTTAGCTAAAATTAACATTTTTAATGTATTAAGTTTTTTTGTTATTTTTTTCTTCTACAGAGAGAGTCTCACTTTGTCACCCTTGGTAGAGTGCTGTGGCATAACAGGTCACAGCAACCTCCAGCTCTTAGGCTTAGGAGATTATCTTGCCTCAACCTCCAGAGTAGCCAGGACTACAGAAACCCATCACAATGCCTGGCTATTTTTTGTTGCAGTTTGGCTGGGGCCAGGTTTGAACTCACCATCCTTGGTATATGGGGCCAGTGCCTCACTCACTGAGCCACAGGCACCACCCAATTTTTTAAATATTTTTACAAAACTATCTATAATTCTAGATTTCAATATCTATCTAGTTGCCAACATTAAGAATTGGTATCAGGCAAGATGTGGTGATACCTATAATTTGGTGATACCTAACACCTATAATCGTAGCATACTCTGGGAGGCTGAAGTGGGAGGATCTCTTGAACTTAGTAGTTCGAGACCATCCTGAGCAAGAGCAAGACCTCATCTTCACTGAAAATAGAAAAATTAGTTGAGTGTTTTGGCAGGTGTCTGTAGTCTCAACTACTTGAGAGGCCAAGGCAGGATGATCACTTGGACCCTGGAGTTTGAAGGGGCTGTGTGCTATGCTGGTGCTATGGCACTCTAGCTGAGGCAACAGAATAAGATCTATATATAAATTCAAAATAATATAAATTGTTAAAGTTACTAAAATGTCTTTTAGCCATGTGCAACTCTTGAGAAGATTTCCCTAATTCCCAAGTACTTCCAGAACCAGAAATTGGAACAAGAGAAGCAAGGAATGAATGCTGGCCAACATTGAGAAACAATGTTTTGTTGTGCAAGAATAGAAAGAGCTGATATGTTAATTAATTTATATATCTTTGACCCAAATAATTGCACTCTTTATTGTTGACCACGGGAATAAAACTCCAAATTTTCCATAGCATTCAGCCATATACTGTTTCAAGGACTTAGGAGAAAGATGTTGAGAAGTAGATTCCTAGAGCATGAACAATGTTAGCCATGAAATGGGATTTGAGGGGGGGGGAGTTATGGGTGGCAGATCTGAGCCCCATGTGTAAGATACACCTGTTAGTCCAAATGAGGGTAAAGGGGCTTTAATCCAGAGGAAAGTCAATACAACTGTTTTTGATCTAACTGGAGCATGGTACACATTTGGCCATTGGCTGGACGCAGCTATGTGGACATCTGATAGCTGTGGCATGGTGCACCACAGCTTAAGCACCAGTCTGGTTTGCCTATGGCTCTGATCTGAATTAAACCCTTTCTCCTCCTGCTTGAAGCTGAGTCTCCTGCTTTCAATATAGCAGGAGACACTTGTGGCCTTAAGAACAGTATTGTGAAATGTTTAATGTCCATGTGATTCCTGGAGGACATTGAACCATGGATTCCAGCTCCTTTGACTGGCCAAGATCTGTTTTCTGTTCCAAACTTAATTAAAGCAACGCATTTCCTTTTTGTAACTGACTTTCTTACTCCTTCCACTTTGGATAACCAATTCCTCCTTGTTTTCGAAATGTAGTAGCATGTACTCTTTCCTCGGGCTAATCTTACCAAGGACAACATGAACAACAATAATTTGATAGCAAGCATTCTAAAATGCTTCCTAAGTACCAGGCACTTAGCAGTTTCTAGCAGTTTAAATGTGTGGATTAATTCATCCTCACAGCAAGCCCATGAGATGGGTACAATTTTACCAAGAGGAAACTGAGGCACAGAGATGTTAAACAACTTGCCAAAGTAAGGTTACAAGTCAGTCTAATTCTAGTTCAAGTTCCTGTGCAATTTAGTACATGATTCTATGGGAGATGGAAAATGGTGCTTTTTAATGTACCATATGCATGCGTGGCTTATTTTACAGGGAAAATAGATTTTCTTGCAAATGGGTTGAAAATGATACATACAAGAAAAAGCATTGTGAATCTTTACTCATAGTTGTGTTTTTAGTCCTGGAAGATGATGTCATCATTGGTACCATTAATACCAGAACTGCCTTCCATCTAGAGCTACCTGTTAGTATTATTATTATTTTTTTTTTTAAACAAATGGCCTCAGTCATGTTCTCATGTAGACAAGTGGACAGAGGGAGAAAATTCCATGCAATCCAACACCGATCAAAAATCTGCAAATAATCTGCCAACCTCAGGAATGTACTTGCAATGCCCCCAAGTGTCATAGCCCACAGGCAGGAGACAGTTAAATAATTTCCCCCAAGGTGACCCCTGAATATCAGTGGAAGAGCTGGGCATGGAGCCCGGACCTCTGGCTCCTCTCCCTGAGTTTCAGGAAGCAAACCACACTCTGACATTTAATCAGTGAGACATTTTGTTTGTGTTTAAGCATTACCCTCACAATATTTGCAACCCAAACCCTGTAGCATGGAGTCAGTGCCTGAGAAACTGGGAAGAAAATCTAACCTGAAGCCAAAATGCCAGTCCCAGATGAGGGAAGAATGAAGTTAAATCTAGCCATGTTCAATAAATGATAGCATAAAAAATCCCCAATGTGAACACAGATCAAATAACTTTATAATAGATGTCATCATAATAATGAGATTCCTGATCTTTAGCCAATGGGCCTCTTTTCTTATATCAAGTGATATGCAGTGCGACCAAATCCTTGCAGAGTCTCTGAGAATGTGGTGCAATAGGATTTGACCACAACCCTGATGAGGTATCATCTGACATTTTAAAGGGTTGAAGGAGTGCAAAAAATGGTGACTTTCCATAGGTGGGAGAAACACAAGGTCTAAGTTTTAGAACTCCGAGAGCTGAGCCAAATATAAAGCAAGAGGATTGTCATGAAGAATCTATGTTTCAAGCCTGAGGCTGCTTCTGGTTCTGCTTGAATACAACCATGGACAGGTCTACAATCTGCTTGTTCTGGGTGGAAGAACATATTGAAAATAGTTTTCAACCTTCAAAAGCAGCTTACTTCCCCTCCTGTTTTAAATTGACTGCCACATTAGAAAAAAAAACAAATATTTTTCCTTGGGGCCACTGTGTTTTATTAGATCAAGATAGGTCAAGAGACATGTGAGTTATAGATGCTTCAGGAGATGCCCAGCTCAAAACTAGCATAAATTAAATACAACTCACATGGCAGTTAATGTGTTGGTAACTTTGCTACCTTTACCTTGGAGGTGATCCTGTCAATCGAGTTTTCAGAAGAGTTTCTGAAAGCGTTTTTCTTCATGAGAACTCCATGCTGGTGCTCTCACTGCTTGACACCTGCTCAAGGGTCCTCTTTACTTCCACAGAAGGGCCCACCTCCCCTACCATGGAGACCATGAGAAGATGTGGGGAGCTGCAGGGGGGGGTTGGTGAGGCTCACGCTGGAGTCCTGTTGCTTCTCTCAGCATTCACGCAGGCTGTCTGCCTCACTCCTTATATTTCAGGAGCTTAGTTGGGGGCCTTAATCCTTCCTTGACTTATCTTACAGTCCCAGGATAAGCATCCCTTGGTCTGTAGAAACTGGCTTTATTCTCCCTAAGCCCTGAAAGACTCTGTGGGACTTTCTCATTCATCTGATTCAGAAGGAATGCACTTTGTGTACTCGAAGTCGCAGACGGGGTCACTCCTGGCATATCCTGCCCAGTTGTAACACGGTAGTGTGTAGGGACCACCATAGGAAAATGTGACAAAAACCCTGCAGTGGGGGGTGATCCCTGTTCAGTGTATGATAGTCATCCACCCCATGATATCGGTCTGCCTGATGCCATAGTGCCCAGTGTGTACCCCACTGAACTGAGGACACGCTTCAGATTGCCCCTTCAGAGCTCTTCTGTTGTCCTTTTAGAGGTTGTTTTAAAGGTTCCTTGGCTCATTCAAATCAATTCTCTGTGTTCTCTGTTGGATGTAAAGTCAGTCTATATGTCTACAGAAGAATATGATGTGGTTTTCACTACTTCTTTACTAACACAGACCAGACAACTTTTTGCCCCAAAGTGACAGAATTAGATAGTAGCTTGATGTTTCTTTTTCGCTATATGACTTTCATATTATATTAAATGAGATAGCCAAATGGATTGTTCATTCTGGGAATCTCTCACTGGTGCCTGCCCGCCTTCCTTTCTCCCTTCCTTCTTTCTTTTCTTTATTCTTTTCACAAACAGAATGATGCTTAGGAGTCAATGACTGAGAGAAGAGTCGGTCACAACACTAGGCAATGAATACTATCCTAGGAGTAAGCATATGGCTATATTTAAAAGACTTCATCCTTTTTTTTTTGAGACAGAGTCTCAAGCTGTTGCTCTGGGTAGAGCACTATGGCCTCATAGTTCACAGAAACCTCAAACTCTTGGGCATAAGCGATTCTCTTGCCTTAGCCTCCCAAGTAGCTGGTACTAAAGGCACCCACCACAATGCCCATGTATTTTGTTGTTGTAGTTGTTATTGTTGTTTGGCAGGCCCGGGCTGGATTCAAACTCGCCAGCTCCAGTGTATGTGGCTACCTCCCTAGCCAATGAGCTACAGGTGCTGAGCCAGACTTCATCATACTTTTAAGGTAAAATTTTTTACTGTTTATTTTATAACAAAAGAAAACATAGGGCTGACCATGGTGGCTCACATCTGTAATCCTAGCACTCTGGGAGACTGAAGCAGGAGGATTTGCCTTAAGCCAGGAGTTCACAACTAGCCTGAGCAATAACAAGACCCTGTCTCTACCAAAAAAATAAAAGAAAAAGAAAAATTAGCCAGGCATGGTGGCATGCACCTGTATTCTCAGTTGCTGGGGAGGCTGAGGCAGGAAGATCAAGATCACTTGAGCCCAAGAGTTTGAGCTCTGTTGACACCATAACACTCTAGTTCAGGCGACAGAGCAAGACCTTATCTCAAAAAATCAAAAGCAAAAACAAAAATAAAAATAATCACTATTGAAATCATTATAAATAATTTCACTTAAGTAATTTACATTCTTTGTTGTGTTCATCTCTTAATTATGTTCATAGACTAATCAAATTAAAAGTTGTTATATTATACACCAACCTATTACTAGGTAACAACTAAAAGTAATATACTCGTGTATATTATACTCATGTATATTACACATACCTATAGATACATCTGTGTGTATGTCCTAATAATTTATAAAAGTTCATGTCTACAGATAGTATCTATTTATACATGTCTTGCATTTAGTCTAATATTTATTATTTACTTATTTTTTGAGGTAGAGTGTCAAGCTATCACCCTGGGTAGGATGTCATGGGGTGACATCTCACAAGAACCTCCAACTCTTGGGCTTCAGCAATTCTCTTGCCTCAGCTTCCCAAGTAGCTGGGTTGCACCCACCACAATGCCTGGCTATTTTTTGGCTGTAATTGTCATTGTTGTTTGGTGGACCCGAGCTGGATTCAAACCCGCCAGCTCTGGTGTATGTGGCTGGCGCTTTAGCCACTTGAGCTATAGGCACCAAGCCTAACCTAATATTTAGATAGGAATCTGTCTTAACACACACATATAGAGAGATCATTGTAAATAGGTAAATACATAGTGTGTGTTTGAAGCCACTATTGTGGTCTTAGTAGTCATGAAAATAATTAAATATTTTTAAAATGACTTCTGATTCTGAGAACACATTCAAAGTGCACTCATTAGTAATCAGAAGTTGTAGAGGAGTATGTCAAGGCCTTGTCATGGTACATACGAGGTCTGACAGTTAATTTCAAGAACTCGTCCTAGGCTTGGCGCCCATAGTTCTGTGTTAGGGTGCCAGCCACATACACTGGGACTGGAAGGTTCAAACCCAGTCCAGGACTGCTAAACAACAATGACAACTGCAATAAAAAAATAGCCAGGCATTATGGTGGGTGCCTGTAGTCCCAGCTACTTGGGAGGCTAAGGCAAGAGAATCACTTAAGCCCAAGAGTTTGAAGTTTCTGTGAGCTATGACACCAAGTCAGTCTACCAAGGGCGTCATAGTAAGACTTGGTCTCCAAAAAAAAAAAAAAAAAAAAAAAAAGTGGAAGCTATTTACCAGTGCCACAGCCTACTTGATCCCTAAAAGCAATTTTGGGTACTCTTTTTCTGGAGTGGTTATCAAAGCTGTCATCATATTACTCTTAATATCCCAAATGTCATAAAAATGTCTTCTTTCAATATTTTCTATATCTTCAAGTAAAGAAAAAAGTCATTGGGGGCCAGATCAAGTGAGTAGGGAAGGTGTTCCAGTGCAGTTATTTGTTAACTGGCCAAAAACTCCCTCATGAATAGTGTCATGTGAGCTGGCGCATTGTCATGATGCAAGAGCCATGAGTTGTTGGCCAAGATTTTCAGTTAAGAGTTTCTTAACTGTTTCTCTATCCATGGTTAGTTGGTCTGCTACGCTTCTCACAGCCAATGATTTTGATGCACATTTTGACAAATTTTTGCAACATTTTTGGTCAGTTCTGCTCGTTACTGGTCACCCTAACCTCTCTTAATCAGTGATGCTTTCTTTCCCCTCAGAAGAACATTAAATCCATTTGTACAGTACCATTTTCTTTATGGCATTATCCCCATAAATGTGGGAAAGCATGTTCCTGATTTCACTTCCACTCTTGCTAAGCTTAACAAGAAATTTACAAATGTTCATTCATTACTTTAATTTAAGCTCTGACATTCTTATGACAGCACACAAAACCCCATAATGGCACTGAATGTTGATGCTACACATCAACAGAAATACAATTGTGAGGCACTGAGGTACCAAGTTTATGAAACCTTGTCAAGTTGTTTGTACAGTGCTGCCAGCGTAAGCACATGGTGCCAAGTTCACAGACTTAATTGTCAGACCTTGTATAGACATCTTCTGGATGGTAGAATTTGATTTAGTCTTTTGTGCTTAATCAATAAACTAAAAAAAAATATATATGTAAAATTTATTTTTATTTATACCTGTGAGTGTGCCTAGTGCCTTGCATTTTATTGTGGCTATTATCTGCTTTGTTATAAAGTTCATTCATGAACTTAGTGGTATAGCCAAAACAAGTCACTAACTCACTTAAATGGTACTGTAACTTTCAACCAAAAGACAATCCTTACATTTCTATTTACTTATTTGGCATTAATGCACATTTCTTATTTCAGATGTAAATAATAACAAATTAAAACTTTCTTGCAAAAATATTACTTTAAAAATCTAAACATCCAGCCAACATTGAAAGTATTTAGTCTCTATGAATTTTACATAAAACAATATAATACTTTTCAATAATCTAGTAATTTTAATACTTCAGATATCTAATTTTAAATTTTGTAGAATAAATAGTAATAATTATCTGAAAGAATTATTCAAGAAAAAAATCTGGAGAGAAATACAGTACTTTCCAAAAAAGATGCTTATGGAGAATATTCCTTTTTTAATAATTTTTTATTTTTACTGAGGGAATATACATAATCAAATAGTAATATATTTTATAATGAAAAATATCAGTTCCTAACCCCATTCTTTCTTACATCCTCAGAGGCAATTCATATATGCCTCAATACAATACAATTCAATTATATGTTTATAAATAATATACTTTCTCCGTGATTTCTTGATTTATCAATTGTAGACTTTATCTTATGGTGCTCTACTATAATAGATCAGAAATAAATTCTCTTCTTCTCCTTTCTCCTCTTTATTTCCCAATAAAGATTAAAAAAACTTGTTTAATCAATCCTCAACATTGAAATTATTTTGATTATATAAATATTGGTCATTTCTAATCCAAGATTATATTGCCTTACTTAGACACACTTTGGGCTATTTTCTAATGGTAGCAGTAATCGTTTTTTTGTTTTTATTGCTAAGGTTTCTGTGTATCTAATTCTTCACCAAAGCTCCAACAGATTTGACTGTTCATTCCCTCCACAAATACATACAAGTCAGTCCTCTGTTTTGGGCACCTTTCTAGGTTCTGCAAATTCATCAACAGACAAAATAAACAAAAATCCCTGCTCTTTCTGGGGAGAAAGTAGACAATTTAATGTAAACATAATAACTAAGTATTATTATTTTTCAAAATATGGAATATCCTTGGGGACAAAATTTGAGCACCGACTTCAGCACATATCAAGGACTCAATGGCTGGTCGTGCTCAGTAGGGTAGGGAACCTGGAGTGCTAAGGGAGGGGCTACATTCTTAAATGGGTGGGGCAGGTGGGCCTCACTGAGGTTACCAGTGAGCAAAGGTTGAGGAAGTGAAAAAGTGAACCAAGTAAGTATTGAGGGGATTTTTCCATGCTGAGGGAGTATCTCAGACAATTCAGGCCCTAAGGAAGGGGTCTGCTGGGATGTCCAAGGAACCACAAGGGCACCATGATTGCCAGGACAGAATGAGTTAAGGAGAGGCCGGGGGCCAGACTGTATTCGATTTTGTAGGTCTTTATAAGGACTATAGTTTTTATGCTGACATGGGCTGAAAGGTTTTGTTTTAGTTTCAAACAGAAGTTGTTTTATCTGAAGACAATGATTAATCTGCCTTTTATCTAACAGTACAGCTACATCAGATATCTTGGAGTTCAATGGATAGATAATAACCTCTCTACAAGTGGCCAAAGAACCCAAAGTTCCTGTTGATGCTTCATATGAGGTTGTTAGAGCAGGTAGATGGAAATAGCCGAATCATTCAAGCACATGCACATCTTTCCATACTTAAATTATCAGCTCAGTTATCTTCCTTAAGTACACAGTCTCCAATGTAGTATCAATATCATGTATATCGTTTCTCTCTTCTCATTCTAGAGGAGGCAATCCCAGACACATGAACAGTGTTTTCTTCTCAGAACTTTACTCTTCTTGTTGAAGAAGGTACATTTGTTCATCATCATCAAATCTTACTCTTTAAGATGCTCATAAGATCTAATTCAGACTGTCTTCCAAGGGGGTGTCCATCTTGTGGCCTGGGGGCCATAGTCTGGTTTTGCAAGGACTTCTTTCACTTATCCATCATGTCAGATATCACAGAAGTATGGACAGACCTTTTTTGTTGCTATTCAGCTTTCATTAGTGTTTGTACATTTAATGTGTGGCACTAGTGTTTGTACAACTCTTACTCTTCCAATGTGTAGCAGGGGGAGAAAGGTTGGACAGCCCATCTTCCTTGGTGGGATATAAACTTTTCTTCAGCTCCTTTTGCTTTATTTAGGGCTGTTGCGTATAGGAAATACCTCATGAAATACATATATGAAGGTATCATACAGGACATAGGTCAGTGTCACATGAATAAAATAGCGCTGAGAGACCAATATGAAGGCATGGTAGTAAAGAATTAGCTTTCTATCTTTTCAACATTTTGGTCATTTCAACAAGAAATCTTTGCAGGGTATTGTCCGAAAAATGTGAAGACTCCATAAAATGCTACTTCCCTCCCTCTCAGTCAGCTCATCCCTGCAATCCTGTCCCTGCAGAACTAGTAGAAGATTTACTCCAGCTTTCCGAAGATTAATATAGGTTTGTTTTACAAAAGTAAGCATATAACAGGGTGGGGTCTGAGCTGGTGGCAACATGTCTGGACAGGGTCAGTGGTCCTATGTCCCAGTTTTTGCCTTGCTAAGAAATAGAACCCTACTTTATCCCTAGAAAGTAGAATATGATTGACTGCTCTCCCTCCAATCCCAAAAGCTATAGTTTAAAACACTCTCACGAGTAAGCTTAAGACTTTGAGATATCAAAAGAGTTAGCTCTTAAGTATTCCTGGGAGAAAGGTTATTCGTTAGGTAATTATCAAAAAGGATAACTAAAACAGACTGACCATAAATGTCCAAGAGACTGTCTCCCACCCTTCTCTGGGTAGCAAATAGTTAGCAGAAGGCAGGCTGGTGCTGGCCCCAATCCAGAGGTGCATTCCTGTGAGTCCTGGACAAAACCTTGTTAGAGCAAATTCATTATATAGCAAAGACCCCACTGTGAAGGGGGAACTCAAGGGTCCTTTCACAGAGAAAAAGAGTTTAGGGCAATTGGGGTGGCGCCTGTGCCTCAAGGAGTAGGGCACCGGCCCCATATACCAGAGGTGGCGGGTTCAAACCCAACCCTGGCCAAAAACTGCAACAACAACAACAACAACGAAAGAGTTTAGGGCAATTTGCAAATCCTAAAATGTCTCGAAAAGGAGTGTGCCCAGCAAAAGATTTTGCAGCCTTGGCATTTTAGAAACAATGTGATTTTCAAAGGCAGGTTGTAATAGAAACCACCAAATGAGAATTGTCCAGCTCCCAGGGCTTAGCCTGTTGGGGCAGAACAATTTAACTCAGAAATCCCACTTTGCCACTAGGCAGAAAAACATAGACCCATGTCCTAAGAAATAAAAGAGGGACAGGAGGAAATGCTGTGGTTCACTTCTGTCGATCTTAGTTGTTCAGACTTGGGAATGGGCAGTAGGGGCTTAGTATAGCCTAATTTTATAAATAGTAGCCTGGGAAGATTCATTCAACCACAGAAGAAGACTGTTTATCCTGCACGTCCCTCACTACAATGAGTTTGCTATTTAATGTATCATGGCACTTCTGATTTTAAAACTCTCCACTTTAGAATCACTCAAAGCTTTCATTTCCTATCTTGAGCCCTGAAACAGGTCAGAAACCAGACTCTGACCGGAGGTGGCAGGCTGCATCAGAGACTTCTGAGAATGTTTCTCTCTGCACGCAGCACACCCCATCCCCCAAAGCAGAGCACCTGCAAATAGGTTAATGAGCCTCAGAATTGCTGGAGTTGTCAAGACCAACTGTTGAGAATTCCTGTGGCGTTAAGTAGGATGTGAATCGGGCTCTGAGTAAATATCATTACCCACGCTTTTTGACTTCCTGTGCTAGGTTTTGTAGCATGGTTGGGTTTTTACCCTCCTGTTCAACTGTTTGGTGGCAGTTGGCTTGGGGGTGGCGAGGAGTATTGTTTAAAATGGCTCTCTCGGTAGGCAGAGGCCCTGGTGTTTATTCTCAGAGCTGTGTTAGCTGTAGCATGCTTCGTGGAAAATTCATCACCTTCGACTCATGTTTATGCACTGGGAAAGCAAGCAATCGGCTTATGTTCTCAGAAAAATACCTGCGATGGGTCACTTAGAGTGTTTTGAGTGTTTAATAGTCTTGAGACGTGGGAAGGCACAACCACCCTGTGAGCTAAATGCCAATGCTCTGGGTCCAAACACTCAGATCCTTATTCTGATGACCTGTAGGAAGAATACTGTTAGGATATTTTAGTGTTAACCTCTGCCTGAAGTGCATGATACAAACAGAACATGAGTGTCCATAGTTTATGTGTACAGCTCCATGCATCCTAAAAAGTGAACACACCCATGTAACCATAATTAAGGTAAAAAGCAAGATACTACTAGCAACTCTATGCCCCCTCCTAGTCCAGCCCCTCAGGAGAAACCACTACCTTGCTTTCCAACACCTGGGACTGTTTTTGCTTGTTTTGAATTCTGTGTATGTGGCATCAGACAGTACTCTTTCATATCTGGCTTTCTTTAAATAAGCAGAGATTTTACAAAAATGTCCCTCTTATGAGCTTTTTACATCATTGTCCTGTTGACAAGGAAATTGTTAAACTGCATCAGTTTGCTGTCTTCACAATGTGTCCAGGAGAGATATTAGCATTGGAAACCAATGTATACCCGGCTGCATGATAGCTTCAGTCTGCCAGTAAGCACCTCCCATTTATAAGGAACTTCTGCAATGCCTTTTCTAAAGGAGTTAAGATGACAAGAGCTTTGCTATGCAGCCACAACAAAAAGCTGAACGGTGGGAGGCCAAATCAGAGAATTTTGTTCTCTGAGCTGAAGCATAAAGCTAGTGACATGCACAGGGAAGTCAGATTTATTGGTTGAATGTTAATGTACCAGAATGGAAAATGAGAACTTGGTGTGTGATTGCAGGTAGAGTTGTTTCTTACCACTTGATTTTGGTGTGTTTCCAATAAACAGGTCACTGCAGGTGACACCTTTTACCTTCAGTTTGTAGCTGGCTTTATCCGCAAGTGACTCCCTTAGCCTCTGGTCAAGGAAAGGACAACTCTAATAATGGTAATAATAATAATAATAATAAAATCATCTTTCATGACTTTATCTGAATTAAAACAGTATAAGTTTGTCACTAATGATAAAGCAGGCAAGGGATTTAGAACAGTCAGAGTCATGATTGCGGGCTGCAAACTAATTAAGTGTTACTGCTGTGTGTAAAAATATTTGAGAGGCAACTTTAGAGTGACTGAATTATGAGATTATCTAATCACGGGCACATGAAAAACATATGCAACTGTAGATTTATTTGACCACGTATCAAGCCTAGGGACTGGGTTCCAAGTGAATCAAGTACTTGTCTGAAAAAAATATAATCAAATACGGATTACTTCAACCACAGCCAAAGAGTTTTTTCCCTGAGTTCCCTGCCAGCAAAAAGCAGGGGATTTATGCCACTCGTTTTTGAGCAAATCACATTCCTCTAATATGGCTGATCTTTCCCAGTCTCCCAGTCTACACATTTTTTTTTTTTAAATCTGAAACCCTGCAATTAAATCTTCTCTCTGAAAAAAGGAAAGTTCACTGAGCTGAAAAACCGAGTGCATCCCCCACTGAGAAGACTGAGCTGGGAAGGAGGGGTGTTTTCTGCTGGGAAAACCCACCTATGGGATGGGACTATGGGACGAAAACAGAAAGTTAGGAAGAGAAGGAAAAGAGATCCCCCCATGTGCACATGTATTCAAACATATACTCAAGGGAGGTTTTGTGTGTGTGTTTGTGTGTGCATGTGTGCACTTGTCCCTGAGCGATGAAAATACGGCTAATATGCAAAATGGTTTGTATGGCGAAAATTGAACGTAAGTGAGCTTTTCTATCGATTGCAGTTCTTTTTGTCATGTTTTACCTTTCAAAAGTAAGGGGAAAGGCCTGGCAAAGGAAAACGATGGATTTATTAATGAAATAATGAAATTCATTGGATTAAAGAACGGTGTCTAATGTTTTTCAAATGTGATTTTCTCTTGTTGAGAATCTGACCTGGCAGATTCCAGGCCATGGCATTTTCATAGAGGGTCATTTTGGAAAAAGAGCCAAAAATGTGCATTGGTAGTAGCTGGGAGATGCTGGGCAACAGAGTCAGCTCACCTGAATAGACTGTCTCATATGGGTTGTGCGTGTCTATGCCACTTCCCCCAAATATTCCCTCGTTAGCTTGCCAATTGAAGGGGTCTAAATTTCCCCCCAAATTAGGGTAATTTAAGACAAACTATCTCCAGGGTGACCCACAGTTATTAATTATAATTATAACAAGTATGTTCATTTTTCTCCCAGTAGACATTTATCAGGTGTAAAAGCCACCAGGTACATATGGTGGTATGTATAAGGGAAAAGGAGAGAGTGGAACAATTGGGTAAGTCACAGTTACGCCTATGGGATGTCTTTTTATCTGGGAAGAGACCTGATTTTCTGCTTTTGAAAAATCACCTTGGTGACACCATAGAGGATAAGTAGGAGTTAGAACAGGTCTATCATAACAGCCCAGGCAATATGAGGATAGAGGCCTGACCTCAGGCAGCAAACCCTCAGGCAAGGGATTGTGACATACAAGTTGACACTGTTCCTTATGGGAGCTACTAACCACACGTTGCTACTTAAATTTAAATGTTAGTTAAAATTAAATGATTTTAAACATTTAAATAACATAAAAATTTTGTAGTCACACTAGCCTTATTTGAAGGGCTCAGTAACCACACTCAGTGGCTAACCTTACTGATGGCGCAGTTATAATATGTTTCCACATCTACAGAACTTTCTTTCTACAAAGGCTGTGTAGAAGTTTGTTGTTTTAAAAATCCATGATTAACTGTGAATGTTGATGATGTGGGAACCTGTAATGTTAAAACGGCATGAATTTGAACCATATCATGCAGTTGTTATGTGGGAGTTAGTCACTTGGCTATTGGTGACCCACCTTGCTCCTGCCCTCACCAGAATTTCCACATCTATGACACTTTGTGACTATCAAATGTCCTGCATAACACAGGTGACCTATTGTGAATATACAGATGCCTCTATATCTATACCTAAAGCTAGATGGAGACAGATAAAACACCCAAATATTACATTAGCTCAGGTCCTCTGAAAAATAGATGCTGAGGTGAGATTAGGTACACACATAAGGGAAATCCCTATGAAGAGCAGAGGAAGGAGAGACCCAGAGTCAGCAGGCAGAGCCTTCCAATCACTGAAGGAGAGGAGAGTAGAAGTTGGCTGGATGACAAGAGGCTTGCAATATTCCAGGAAAGTTTCAAGAAAATTCCCTAAAAGCTTCAGCCAGACTCATGCAGAGACTTTGAGTCAAAGTCGCTGAGCAGAGGAGTTCTGAATATTTCACCAAGGGTCTACACTGGGGAATTCTTACATGACAACACAAAGCTCATGGAAACCAAGCATTTTCTGTAATCAGGTAATTGAATCAAAAAGACCTAATAGGGGGCACTTCCCCTCACAGAGAGATAGAGTAGAAATAATTTTTCCTATTCTTCCTGCTGAGTGCAGCTAAACTGCCCCAGGACCCTGGGCATTATGTAAAATCAGAAGAAGATCCTGAAAGGTAGAAAGAAGACAAACCAGTTAGGACCTTCAGGACCTGAGATATGACATGGTAGTGAGCTCCCTTTGCTTGTTTTTGGTTTTGTCTGTTTTTGCTTTTTTTTTTTCCTTCATTTATTGAAAACTAAGTGATACTAGAAAAACAAATAGCCTGGAAATGTCAATAAACACCAAAAAAAACCCCAATAAAATCCCTCTCTCCTGTGCCAATAAACCAAAAAAGAGGTAGTCTAGCAAGACAAAAAAAGTTTTAGAAAAATAAACAGTCTACTATTGTAGCCAAACATCACAGGGAATAAAGAGGAAAAAAAAAAAAAAAAAAGCCTGTGGCTACACCCACATCAACAAAGACTAAGCTTCAAAACCTAGATTTCCATCCTTACCAACCTGTAATGGGGGCTCCTCAATCTCCCTGCCAGGGTTATGTCAGAGAAGGTAGGACAGGGAGTCCAGACCTCCATCTCCAAAGGGCAGACATGAGTGCCCTCCATGAGGTGTCAGTGTAGACCATATGGGAGCCTGGAGTTCCCCCCATTATGTACTAACAAGGCATGTTGTCTACCTGATGGGAGGGTGTCAGAGAAGGCCTAGTGAAGAGTGAGAACTTTTACTACAACCCATGGTGTCAGCAGGCATGATAAGCTGCATTCAAATCCTCCTACACTTCCCAGCCAGTCACCAAAGAGGTATATCTGTAGGCCTAGGAGAAGCCAGTACTCCCATCACTCCAGCAATCACAAAGACCCCCTCTCCTGGGGGGTATCAGCAGAGACTGAGTGGGGATCCTGAGTTTCTATCCTCACCAGCAATGACAAAAGGGTGCCTCCCTTTCCCTTCTACAAGGGATCAGAAAAAACAACTATGATAAAAGATTTAATGCAATTTAAAGTTTCATAACATAATATTCAATACTCCTAGTTTCAATCTAAATCACTCATCATACCAAGAAACAGGATGATCTCATAATAAAAAAATACAAGTAATAGATGCCAATGCTGAGACAACAGAAATATTGGAATTTTTTGACAAAGATTTTTAAAGTAGCCATAACAAACATTATATAATAAGTAATTAAGAAGATGCTTGAAACATATTTTAAAAACAAAACATCTCATTAAAGAAATAGAAAATATAAAGTAGAGCCAAATGGAAATTTTAGAACTGAATACATAATAATTGAAATTTTAAAAACTCAGTGGATGGACTCAACACCGAAAAGATTCAGTGAACTACAAGATAGAACAGAAATTACATAATTTTACCAACAATAAAAATAGAATAGAAAGAAATGATCAGTAACTCAGGCATGTGAGACTATTACATGACTGTTAAAATATCGAACAGTCATGTTATTGGAGTCCTAGAAAGAGAGAAAAAAGAGGTTGGGACTAAAAAAAAGTGCTCATGGAAACAATGGCTGAAATTTCAACATTGACCAAAGACACAAACTTACAGCTTAAGGAGCTAAACAAAATCTAAACAAAATAAACCCACATTACAACAAAGAGTCAAACTTCTGAAAACAAAAGCAAAGAAAAAGTATCAGAAGCAGTGAGAAAAGCACAACTCCTTACTTAGAAAGAATAATTTGGATGATAGTGGGTTTCTCATCATATGTCAAGGAAGCTAGAAGGAACTGGCACATACTTCAAGTGCTAAAAGTAAAAACTGTCAACTCAAAATTACATGTCCAGTAAAAATATTTTTAAGGAATGAAGGGAAAATCATTCTAAGTTGTTGAAAAACTACATGAAACTATTGCCAGCAAACCTATTCTAAAATATGCTTTTAAACAGAGGGAACAATATAAGCCAGAATTGTGAAATGTTAGGAAATGTTAGGATAACAATCATAACAAGAAAAAATGTAGGCAAATATCAATTTTTCTTCTCCTTTGAATCCTTTACATCATGTTTGAGTTTTGAAAATAATTATGGCAGTGTTTGATGTGGTTCTACGTACATATGAAGGAAATATTCGTACTCATTGTATTATGAATGGGGAAGGGTGAAGGGACATAAAAGAAGATAAAGAGCTGGGTGTAGTGGCATACACCTGTGGTCTCACTCACTTTGGAAGCAAAGTTGAGAGGACTGCTTGAGACCAGGAATTTGAGACTGCAGTATGCAATGATCACACCTGTGAATAGTCATTGCACTCCTGGCAATATACAATATAGTGAGATCTTGCCTCTAAGAAAAAAAGAAAGAGAAGGTGGTAAAGTTTCTATACCTCACTTGAACTACTAAATGGTGTTGCCAGTAGACTGTGATGACTTATGTTTATATAATGTTATACCTTGAGTGACCACTAAAAAATCTTTACAAAGAGATATATTCATGAACACTATAAATAAACCAAAATTGAATTCTAAAAATTGTTCACATAACCCACAGAAAAGTAGGAAAAAATAAACAAATGAAAAGCAGAGAGATAGAAAATAAAACCTAAAATGGCAGAGTAACATAGCAGTAATTACATTAAATGTAAATAGTCTAAATATATCAACTAAACAACAGAGTTTGGCAGGGTGAATTTTATTTTTTTAACTTATTTCCTTTATTTTATTTTATTTCATTTTAATTTCAGGTAAATGTGAGGGTACAAAAAATTAGGTTACAATATTTTCATTTGTTAGGTAGAGTCCCTGTCATAATTGTGTGCCTCCCCCAAAAGGTATGTCAGATACCCTAACATTATGCCCATTAAGTGGGAGCACATCCATCCACCCCCCCTCCTCCCCTCTCTCTTGTTCCCCTGCCATTCTTATTAGAAAAGGATGTTGAATTTTATCAAATGGTTTATCTACATCTATTGAGACGATCTATCATATGGTCTTTGTTTTGCCTCTATTTATCTGGTGAATTACATTTATGAATTTGTGTATGTTAAAGCAGCCTTGCATTCCTGGGATGAAGCCTACTTTATCATGATGTATAATTATTTTAATGTATCTGCAATCTATTAGCCAAGATTTTATTGAGTATTTTTGCATTGATATTTATTAGTAAAATTGGTCTATAATTATCCTTTTAAGTTGGGTCCTTTTCTGGCTTTGGAATCAGGGTGATGTTCATAGACTATGTTGAGGAAGGTTCCTTCCTTCTCAATGTTTTGGAATAGGTTCTGGAGTATAAATACAAGCTCATCTCTGAAGGTTTGGTAGAATTCTTCTGTGAAGCTGTCTGGTCCAGGGTTTTTTTTATTGTTGTTGTTGGAAGATTTTTTATTGTTCCTTCAATCTCAGTGGTTAATATTGGTCATACAAAAGGTAATTTCTTCCTGTTTAAGTCTAGGGAAATAGTGTGATTCCAGGTCTTGGTCCATTTCCTTCACATTATCAAATTTCTGAGCATAGAGTTTTTTGTAGTAGTCAGAAACAATCCTTTGTATCTCTGTGGTATCAGTTGTTATTTTCTCCTTTTCATTTCTGATTGAGGTTATTGAAGATTTTACTTTTCTGTTTCCAGTTAATCTGGCCAAAAGTTTATTGATTTTATTTATCTTTTTGAAGAACCAGCTTTTTGTTTCATTAATTTTGTGAATGATTCTTGTGCTTTAAATTTTTTTTTCTGAGGTGATTTTGGTTTTTTCTTTTTTTCTGCTAGTTTTGGGATTGAATTGCTCTTCTTTTTCCATTTCTTTAAGATGACTCAGTAGGTTGTTAATGTGCTCTCTTTCTGCTTTTCAGATGTAGGCATTTAATGCAATAAATTTCCCTCTTAGGACTGAGTTTGCAATATCCCACAGGTTTTGGTAGCTTGTGTCTTCATTGTTGTTATGTTAAAGGAAGTTAATAATTTCCTCCTTTATCCCTTCCTTGACCCAACAGTATTCAGCATAAGGTTTTTTCATTTCCATGCCTTTGTGGGAAGATGAAAATTTTTGTTGGAGTTGAGTTCTACCTTTATTGTCTTGTGATCTGAAAAGATACAAGGTGTGATTTCAATTCTTTTGATTTTGTGAAGTCTTGGTTTGTGTCCTAGGATATGGTCTATTTTGGAGGATGTTCCATGGGCTGATGAGAAGAACATATATTCCTTAGACTTGGGATAGTGTGTTTTGTATATGTCTACTAAGCCTAATTGTTCTAGGGTCACATTTAAGTCATTTGTATCTTTGTTTAGTTTCTGTTTAGAGGTTCTGTCCAGTTCTGTAAGAAGAGTGTTAAAGTTCCAACCTTTACATGATGTTAAAATATAACAATGCTCATACCAATTAAGAACTGTTTCAGAAATCTGACAGTTTATGTTGGGTGCATAAATATTTAGAATTGAAATGTCCTCTTGTTGTATTGTTCCTTTTACCAGTATGACGTGACCAGGGTAAATTTTAAAATTCGACCCAACTATGTGCTTTTTATAAGATTCTCACTTCAAATATAATAAAATGATCATGTTGAAAGGAAAAGGATGGAAAAAAAATGTGTGCACCACACACACGTACCTAGTATATATACACATCATGTAAACCCAAATCAAAAGAAAGCAGAAATGGCGGTATTAACATCAGAAAGACTATAAAGAAAATTAACAAAGACAAAAAGGGACATTTATAAGTTTCAATCCACCAAGAAGACATAATAATCTTTCTTATACATGTGTGTACCAAACAACAGAGCTCCAAACTATGTAAAGCCAAGACTCATAAAATTGAATGGAGACAGCACAGTTATATGTGAGACCTCAGCAATGAATGGAATGACTAGATAGGAAATTTGCATAGATATCAAAGAACTCAAAACAACCATCAACCAACAGAATCTAATTGGCATCTATAAAGCGCTTTACCAAACAATACCAGAATGCACTTTCCATGTGCCCACAGAATATAGACCAAGACAGACCATGTCCTGAGCCATGAAACAAGCCCACTCGATTTAAAATAATTAAGATAGGGCATAAGACACAAAACAAAAGCCCAATTTTTTTTTTTTTTTTTTTTTTTTGAGACAGAGTCTAAAGCTGTCACCCTGGGTAGAGTGCTGTAGCATCACAGCTCATAGCAACCTCCAACTCTTGGGCTTAAGAGATTCTCTTGCCTCAGCCTCCCAAGTAGCTGGGACTACAGGCACCCACCACAATGCCTGGATTTTGTTTGTTTGTTTCTTTTAGTCATCATCATTGTTTGATGGGCCTGGGCTGGATTTGAACCCACCAGGTTGATTGTATGTAGCTGGCGCCCTAGCAACTTGAGCTACAGGCATTGAGCCGCAAAGGCCCACTATTGCATGCTGTCTTGACATTTGGTAAAATTGAGAGTGCTTCATCTGGTGTAGCCACAAGTTCCCTTCCTCTCTACTGTTGTGAAGAATGTGAAGGTCACCTAGTCAAACAACCCTCCTTGTAAAGAGGAACAGCCACAGTTCCTGCATATCCCTGAGTAGCAAGTTTCTCTGCCAGCCATAGACTTATTGAAACAAGCAAATAACATACCATTGTGGGAATCAGGGGATACCTCATCCTCTTAATACTACAGAGCCTTCCTCACACAACCCATAGGATTCACTCTCTTCCCAAATATAACCTCAGTGTGGCCTTGTGTGGTATGCAGTGCATTCCTTCTTCATATATGCTAATAAACTTCTATTAGTCTCATCTGTACAGCTTCTAGTGTGGTAAGTGTGCCATCTCCATAACCCTGGGGTAGAAATTCCTTTCTCCCAAATCAAGTTAACAGGAGAAAATTAAAACATGAAATCTCCAACACAAGGGATGCAACCAAATATCAGTTACAGAAAGGCAATAATAAAATCTAACACCCAGAAATTAAACAACACACTTCTAAATAATCTGTGGATGGAAGAGAAAATCTGAAGGGAGATAAAAAAAGACTTGATGAGTGACCAAAGATAAAAAATGATGATGGGGAGGAAGGATGTGGGGATGATTTGAAGTTTGGATGATGAGAGACCCGAGATAAGCTAGCCATTGTGTATCAGCTTGAGAAATCAGTACAGATTAGTGAATTCCCATAAGTAGCTAGCGTCCTTGGAGAGTGGAAGCAGGTTCAGAGTTCTGAAATAAAAAGTTGATAGTAAAAAGGCGGAAAGAGAAAAGTGAAACCAAACAATGGAACTGCCACCTGGAAACAGACGCAGGCTAATTGCTTTCACTGGATATAGCAATAAAATCATGGAAGAAGACAGGAAATGGCTGAGGTTGCTGTGTGACACTAAAAAATCCCTTCCTTCCTGTGACTACTGGGTTCCCCGTTGGTTGGCCCCTTTTAGTGGGAATTCTGATAAGGAACACACACACTTAACATTTAGTACTCTGACGGAAGTTCTGTGCAAAATTGTTCATTCTGGGCAAATGCAGGTTATTTTTTTGACCTTATCTTTACCTTTGTGGGAGCCTAGGTCTGTTTACCTGTTCAGAACTTGCAGATATATGGGAGATTTTATTTTGCAATTATAACTACAAAGATATAGAATGAGGCAAATAAAAAAATAGCTTAATTAAAACTTTGTATTAATTTATCATGTATTACTTCATTCGTTCTATTCAACTTGATTTTCAAACTCCTATTAAGTATCTGTGCTCAAGGCAGCTGAACCACTTCCCCACCCATGAGTAAGCCAAGTTCATTTCTATTCCCAAATTTCTGCAAGTCAGTTAGTTTTATTTTCTAACAAGGTAGTAGTGACTAAATTTTAAAAGCCAGTGTAGTGTAGTTGAAACAGCATTTATTATATGTAACACTTTTACATACTATGTATATAATTATATGTATGACTATATTTAAATATGCATAAACATATATATCTACATATGTGTGCAGAGTTATATGTTTATAATATTCATATATTTATAACCAAAAGGATAATTATAGAATGCTATTGATACTCATCTCTGGGTAGTGGCCCACTTGTTAATACTAAAAGGAAGAAGAGTTCAGTTACCAATACACACAACCTCCAAATTAATTAGTGTAGGAATGCTCAGGGGCATGTATGCACACAAACATACAAACACACACAATCCACTTTCAATTATTTTTCCAGTTTTCTTATAAACATCTTCATCTGCAAAAAATTCTAAAACTGTTTATAAAATTATGATACACCAGTTACGAAAGTGTAATGTTCCTTATTCAGGACATCATGCATTATGACCGAATTATGATCTAAGTGCTTTGGGGTAAGGAGAAAAAAAGTTCACATTCTCAAGGAGGATTTTACATCTAACCTTTCTATTGTTCTTCCTAGGCCACTCTTGGAATAAATAAGATAGTTTCATCTACTTTCCTGCAATTTTTCTGGAGTCTAATTGTGATTAAAAAAAAAAAAAGCACCAAAAATTATTGCACTAAAAACCCTCTCCATCAATTCCATTTTCATTTTCCTTTTTTACATTGTACTTCCCTTTTTAACATATACAGAGCAATTTAAAACAAAAACACGGGCTCAACACCTGTAACTCAGTGGTTAGGGCGCTGGCCACATGCACTGGGGTTGGTCAGTTTGAACCCAGCCCTGGTCGGCTAAACAACAACAAAAAAAATAGCTGGGCGTTGTGATGGGCACCTGTAGTTCCAGTTACTTGGGAGGCTGAGGCAAGAGAATTGCTTAAGTCCAAGAGTTGGAGGTTGCTGTGAGCTGTGATGCCATAGCACCTACTGAGGGCAACATAGTGAGACTCTGTCTCAAAACAAAAACAAAAACAAAAAAAACAACACGACTTAAGACAAGTAGGCTGCAGCAAGGAGAGTATATCAGGTGTACTCAATAAGTAAACTCTGTGTTATTAATATGCATGCACACAATCTCCTTTCATCATAGCATTCTTCCTATTTAATAAGCATTTTGAAGACTACTATATCATTCTCAAAAAACTAGTACCTTAAAAGAAAGAAGTAAAAGAGTGACGGAAAGCATAGCTTATAAACACATGTCATATAAAATGCAGATGATACAACAATTAACTTAAATGTAGAATACAACTTGTATAAATAAAAAAAAATGAGATTACAATTAAGCAAAGTTACAAATATCTAAGACTAATAGCAAAAAGACAAGAAGGACATTAAAATATTATTTATTAGAGATGAAAATAAGTGAATATTTTTCTTTAGTCCATACCTTTGTAGTTTCAAAGTTTTCTGTAATAAGACTATCTTCTTCTGTCTAATAGAAGATTATCTTTGCATGAAGTAAAATAAAATTGGCCTTAAGAGTTAAAATTTTAGAATTAAAAATAGTCACTCTTTCTGTTTAAATTTTAATTGGAGATAGTTTCTTCTAGAAGAGACATTGAACCTTTGAGAAAACAATTTCTGGTATAAGCCAACATTTTTGTACTCTGAGTTCTGTAACTAAAGCAATTTTATATTTAATCCTGTGGTAGAATTGGTTGCTAAGGTACTAAATTACCAGTTTATATAATCCCCAGCTAAGGCATTGATTAGAAATGAAGCAAAATTTGGGCAGTGTTTTCAAAAGAAGAATAGAAAAGAAATCCCTGATAGAAAAGACTGATAAATACTAAGAGGTGAACATAGTGATGATGAGACATTTTTGTACATACAAAACAAAGCCATGGAAATACCATAAAGGAATGACATAAGTCTATATAAACAGCCTAAACTTAGGGTCAGACAAGTCAGTGTTCAAATCTCTCTCTGCTCCTTGCTATGATCTTCTACAGGGTATTTATTCCAATTTAGCCTCAGCTTTCTCATCTATGAATGGAATATAATCATAACTTCTGTAAAGACTAAATACAGAAAAATATACCTGTATGCCTGGTATGAGGTACAGGTAAGGAGATAATTACCTTCTTACATAATAAATGGTAAATATTTTAGAAGATTTGTCCTTGCCCATTTTCTTATATAAACATTTTACCTTTTCTTCTCTTATTAGTTAGGAATGCATTTGTCTTCAACTAAACAAAGAACCAGCCTAACAGCTGTCTCAAGTAATGAGATGTGTCCTGGCAAGGTCAGCCCGGACTAGCTCAGTTGGTCATTAATGTTGCCAATGGCCAGGTTCTTTCCATAGTTTCCCTCCATCATCCTCAGTGGGTTGCTTTCATCCTCATTCCTCTTGCCTCATAGCCACAAGAATCTATATTATGCCATTGTTAGATCTATGTTTATGGGGGTATTCAAGTCTTCTGTTTCTTTGTTGGTCATGTGCCTAGTTGTTATATTTATTATTGAAAGCAGGATGTTAAAGTCTTCAGCAGTTTTGTTGAACTGCCCATTTCTCCATTCAATTCTGTCAGTTTTCACTTCATATATTTTGGGGCTGTGCTGTTAGATGTACATGTGTTTATCAATGTTTTATCTTCATAATGTAACATGACAGATCAGCTCTCTTATCATACAAAATGTCCCTCTTTATCTCTAGTAATATTACAGATGGTTTCCCACCTATGATTTTTTAGCTTATGGTGGTATGTACATTTCAATATATTTATACATATTCAGTAAACTCCTCAACTTACGGTGTTACATCTGGATAAACCTATCAAAAGTTGAAAATACAAGAAGTGAAAAACACACTTTCAAATTAGAGTATTATCAACTTACGATGAGTTTATTGGAATATAACCCTATTGTAAGTCAAGGAGCATCTGTATTTGTTTTAAAATCTATTTCATCAGACAGCACATCCACTCCAGCTTTCTTGTGATTATGATTTAAGTGATGTGTCTTTTTCTATCATTTTACTTTCAATCTACTTTTTCTTTGAATACAATGTGTGCCTCCTGTATATTACATAGAGTTGAATCTTACCATTTTTTAAAATCCAGTCTGACAATCTGTATTTGATTGGATGATTTAATCGATTCACATTTAATGGCATTATTGATATTTACTTTTTGTTTCTGAATGTACATCTGCCATCTTTTTGTTTTCTCTAATTCACATTTTTTTCACTTTCTTCCCCTCTTACTGCTTTCTTTTGCATTAAGTAATACTTTTATTGTAATTATTTCAATTCCGATAATGATTTTAATGTTATTTTTTAGCTATTTTCTTAATGGTTGTTCTAGCCTTACAATATATATCTTAATTTATCAAAATTGACTTTCTATTTCTACTAGCTTAATTTCAGTTATGCATGGAAATGTTACTCCTACAAAACTCTATTGCTTCTGTTCTTAATGTTATTATTAATAATTTTTTTCATTTCAGCAACTGCACTTTTCAACTGCAAATTTTCATCATTCTTTTCTATCATTTTTATTTCCTTATTTTCATTCTCCATATTAAATATTGCCATCATATTTTCTTTTACCTCTTCATACATGGTTTCCGTAGTTTTTTTTTTTTTAACATATGTATAATGCATGATATTTAAACCATCTCAGAAAAAAAGTTACTCTTTCCTGCTTTTTCACCTATAAATGGGTCATACTTTTCCTATGTCTTTGCATGTCTTATTTTGTGCTGAAAACTAGATATTTTAGATCATATGTTGTAGAAAGTCTGGATACTGTCCCTCTTCCAAGAATATTGGTATGTTGTTTATTTATTCAGTGATTTGACTAAGCTTCTTCAGTAAAGTGCATTTATGCTGCAGTGGGAAGCCTCAGATGTTTCTCCTCAGAGTGCACAGACTAGAGCATGTCAGATGCTCTGACATGGCAGTGGTTTTAGCCAGGTTCTCTCTGAGAGCTTCTTTTCCATGATCTTACTGCTAAGCTTCCAGCTTGTCTGCCTTCATTAGTGTCAAAACAGAAGTTAAGCTTCACTAATTCTATAAGTTTTGTATTGTTTTCCATAAAATCTAGGTTATAAATTTCTCTGCACTCTAATGCAGGGCCACTTTCCAGAAGTCTTTGAGGGCAGGAAGTGAGACTTGTTCTGACCCAAGGAGGGCTCTTCTTAGCTGTTTCTCTTCCTGGTTCTTAAATTTCTAGCTGGTCTACATTTTACGTGTTGCTATAATGGATCTACCACTCTCCTCGTAATTGCTTACCACCAAAATTACCACTGATTTCAACATTACTCTTAGGCTTGAAACTCCCCACGTTATTCTGGATGAAGTCAGTCTCCTTACAGATAGCTCTAGAACTACTTGTTCTTAGGGTCTGCCTCTCCCCCTCTGCAGGACTGCTCTGGAGCTAGAGGTAGAGACAGTGGCACACCATCTCTTGGGGTACTGGATGGGGGCACGTAGCTTCTCAGCTTGCTTTTTAAAAGGGCTTTACTTTTTGGGGGGAGCAATTTTAGATTGAGAGCAAAATTGAGAAGCGGGTACAGAGATTTCCCATATATTTCCTACCCCAAAACGTGCATAGCATCCCCAATTTTCAATATTCCCCACCAGACTAGCACATCTGTTATATTTATTGAACGTACATTGATAAATAATAATCACCAAAATTCTGTAATTTAGTGTTTTCTCTTCGCATTGCATGCTCTAAGGGTTTCAGCAAATGTATAATAACATCGGTCTAATCCACAATTATAGTATCATCCAGAACAGTTTCACTGTGCTAACATTCCCTGTGCTCCGCCAGTTTATTTCCCCTACCTAGCACCTGACAGCCATTGATACTTTTATTCTCTACATAGTTTTGCCTTTTCCAGGATGTCATGTACATGTAGTTAGAATCGTACTGTATGTAGACTTTGCAGGTTGGTTTCTTTCACTTAATAATATGCATGTTAGTTTCTTCCATGTCTTCTCCTGGCTTCATAGTTCATTCTTAGTATTGGATAATACTCCATTGTCTGGATGTATTATAGTTTACTTATCCATTTAATTACTAAAGGATGTCTTGGTTGCTTCCAAGATTCGGTAATTATAAATAAAGATGCTATAAACATCTGTGTGCAGGATTTGGTGTTAGACATATGTTTTAACTCCTTTGGGTAAATACCAAGAAGCTTTATTGCTAGAGCATATATTAAGACTGTCTTCCAAAGAGGCTGTATCATTTTATATTCTCATTAGCATTGAATCCCCATTGTGCCACATCTTCACCAGCATTTGGTGTTGTCAATGTTTCAAATTTGGGCTATACTAACAGGTAAGTAGTATTATCTCATTTTTTTGTTTGTTTGTTTGTTTTTTAAGGTTCCATCTATTTTCTTTTAATTTGAAATATTTTATTTATTTTTTCCTTTTTTTAAATTGTAAAATCATAGCTGTGTACATTAGTGTAATCAAGGGGTACAATGTCCTGGTTTCATATACAATCTGAAATGTTCTCATCAAACTGTTCAACATAGCCTTCATGGCATTTTCTTAGTTATTGTATGTAGATGTTTGTATTCTACATTTAGTAGGTTTCGCCTGTACCCATTCTAAGATGCACCATAGGTGTGGCCCCGCCCACTGCCCTCCCTTCCCTTCCCTTCCCTTCCCTTGGCCCTTTCCCCATATTTTTGTGCTACAGTTGGGTTATAGCCTTCATATGAAAGCTGTAAATTATCTTCATAGTAGGGATGAGTACATTGGATACTTTTTCTTCCATTCTTGAGATACTTTGCTAAGAAGAATATGTTCCAGCTCCATCCATGTAAACATGAAAGAGGTAAAGTCTCCATTTTTCTTTAAGGAAGCATAATATTTCATGGTATACATGTACCACAATTTGCTAGTCCATTCGTGGGTCGATGGGCACTTAGGCTTCTTCCATGACTTAGCAATTATGAATTGGGCTGCAATAACCATTCTGGTACAGATGTCTTTGTTATATTGTGGTTTTTGATCTTCTGGGTATAAACCTAGTAAAGGAATTATAGGATGGAATGGCAGGTCTATTTTTAGATCTCTAAGTATTCTCCAAACATCCTTCCAAAAGGAATGTATTAGTGTGCATTCCCACCAGCAGTGTGGAAGTGTGCCCTTTTCTCCACATCCACGCCAACATCTCTGGTTTTGGGATTTTGTTATGTGGGCTACTCTTACTGGGGTTAGGTGATATCTCAAAGTAGTTTTGATTTGCATTTCTCTGATGATTAAGGATGATGAGCTTTTT
>CAUYPK010166575.1:0-34785 GCA_963574355.1 Loris lydekkerianus
GCTATAACCCAACTATACCACAAGACTATGGGGAAAGGACCAAGGAAGGGGAAGGGAGGGGGGAGGTTTGGGTGGAGGGAGGGTGATGGGTTGGGCCACATCTATGGTGCATATTTTTATCTATAATAAAAAAAAATAATAATCAAAAAAAAATCTTACTACATAAAACAATAGATACATAAAACCTGCCACCATTTTTTTGAAAAATGGTCGTAGATTCTAGATTCATCTTTTTAGTCTTCATCAGAAGATAGACTGGTACAGATGTGTTTCCTGTTTAAATATCTTAGGTACATCTCTAAGATTCTTTGGAATCAGAAGAATTCAACTGTGGTGGAGGGCTGCGGGTGCTAATTAATCAGCCTTTCTCTTCTGCAGGTTCTTACCCTATTGAGATGCTGATCAGCTTTGTTTCTAGTTAATGTTAGAGGATGTGGCAAAGACTTCTAGCTTTCACTCCAAGGCAGAACCTTCCTTACCCTTCCAAGTTCTGACCTAACCATTCTCAGCCCATATGAGGTAGGTTGAGACCCAGCCAGACATGCCCGCAGCCTCAATCGGACTATTTACTAGTTGGGAGAGGACAGGGAGGATGCAGTTATCCATTTTGTTGAGCACGTACAGACCTGGGGGTTCGGGTGTGAAGGGGAAGGAGTTTACTGAAGCTGGCCCCCTGCTCCCTGGAGGGGCTCTGCCTCCTGGGTAAAGGGGCCCATGACAGGCAGGAGATGGTATCTTGTCTGTGGTTTAGGGTGAGAATATGGGGGTGGAAGGAACAGCGCTCTTCCCGCACCATGGCCCACATTTGCACCCAGGGAAACTGAAAATAGGAAGTCTATTTGCAAAGAGAAGTTACGCCTGACTAATGAAAGCTGCAGATTATCAGGGACACTTACTTTCCTTTCAACTTTGGAGACCCCATTGAAGAAGCCTTTGTCAGTTCCTGCCAACCTAGTTCAACAGTTACTAAGAGAGTCAGGGTTCTCAACCTGTGGGTCGCGACCCCTTTGTAACAGTGAAAATACATCGCGGCATTTGTGAACCACCGGCTTAGTGTTTTTCTTCTTTAAAAACAGACTTTGAGGGTGGCGCCTGGGCTCAGTGAGTAGGGCGCTGGCCCCATATACCGAGGGTGGCGGGTTCAAACCCAGCCCCGGCTGAACTGCAACAAAAATAATAGCCGGGCATTGTGGCGGGCGCCTGTAGTCCCAGCTGCTCGGGAGGCTGAGGCAAGAGAATCGCAGAAGCCCAAGAGCTGGAGGTTGCTGAGTCCTGTGATGTCATGGCACTCCACCGAGGGTAGTAAAGTGAGACTCTGTATCTACAAAAAAGAACAGAGTTTGAAGTTTTTCTTTCTTTTTTTTTTTTTTTTGAGACAAAGCCTCAAGTTGTCACCCTAGGTAGAGTACTGTGGCATCACAGCTCACAGCAACCTCTAACTCCTGGGCTCAAGCAATTCTCTTGCCTCAGCCTCCCAAATAGCTGGGACTACAGGTGCCCGCCACAACACCTGGCTATTTTTTGGTTGCAGCCGTCATTGTTGTTTGGCAGGCCCGGGCTGGATTCTAACTCGCCAGCTCAGGTGTATGTGGCCAGCGCCTTAGCTGCTTGAGCTACGGGCACTGAGCCGACTTTGAAGTTTTTTTAAAAAATCTTCTTTTCTCCTTTTTCCCCCAGGTGCCTGGTTCTTCCTCCCTGAGGCACCAGGGCTATCTGCTCCCTGCCCTGTGCCATTTAAAAAAAAATCTGTCCCCAAGTGTCTGTGGCTCAAGCTTTCATCTTTCAAACAAGTCATGGTCAGCTGAAGCCTCCCACCCTCCTGTGCTCCTGTCCGGTCCCATCTTGATCCCTGTCTTCTGTTATCACAGCCAGGTCCTGAGGAGGGTTAGCAGCTCTGAAGGGGAAGATTCTAGGCCTATGTATATTTATGTACCTGCATTTCAAAGTCAAATATAAATGATTTAAGAATCCTTCATTTAGTCAATAAATCAATCACATTTATTATTCACTTGTTGTGTGCCAAGGGTGACATAAAGAAATACAAAGAACAGTTTGCAGAAGTTAGAAAGCTCCAGAGATGAGTTGGGGAGGCAAAATCAATCCCTTTGAAAATAATTTCTAAACTACAGAGCTCGACTGTGGGTACAGAAGCAGTTTGGATAGTGGAAATGAGAGAGGCTACTGGGAAGGGTGAGGTCTAGGAGAACAGAGGTCTTCTCAAGGAGACCCCAAGATACACCTGCGGGGTCCTCTCCAGGGTGACTCAGCTCTTAGGAATTTGTAGACTTAAATTCCTGGGACCTGGAAATTTCCACTTCTGTGAAATCCTGTAGTTCTGTGCGGGTTGGAACACCTTCTCCCACTTGATTCAAACTGACCAACGAGAAAGGTTGGAACTTCGGAGATAAAAAGGGAAAGCCCAAGCCAGTTGGAGAGCGTGGCCATTTTGAATTCTTCTATGCTGTAAGCTCCCCCAGCTGAAATAAAAGCCCCTTTCCTCTTAGATACGGTGTTTCGGTGCTCTTTCTCTCCATTGGGCCTCATCTTCCTGCAACAGAAAAATAAGCATGGGCTGTGGGGTTTGGGGAGGGATTCAAGGAGGAGACAGGACCTGAGTGGTACTCTGAAGGATGGGGAGCTGGGGACGGCTATTCACATCACAGCGGCCTGTTCCTCCAGCACCCTGACCCTGGCTGTTCCTTCCGCCTGACCTTATCCCTATGGCTGTCCAGCTAATCCCTCACCTCCAAGTCATGCTCTCACGTCACCAGCTCAGTGAGACCTGTTATGACTGCCCTGTTTAAAATCACAGGCCCCTTCTGTACTCTGCCTCATATCCTGATCTCATTTTTCCATATTTCTCGTCAGTCCTGAAGACTTTCATTTTAATTTTTAAAACAATGTTTGTTGTTTGTTTTCTGAATCCTCCCATTAAAGCTACGTTTGTAAGGGCAGAAATTTGTGTCTGTTTTCTACCCCAGTACCTAGAAGCTGGTCCAAGCTGGATAGTCAATAAATGTTTGTTGAATACATGAATGAATAAAGCCAGCCCTTTCTTTTCTCCAGAGAGAAGTGCAGGAGAGAGGCTCCATGGGGAAAAAAATGAATCAAGTCACCCCTACTAGCTTAAGACCTCTGTGTGCATTTCTAAGGGAACAGCTATTAAAGGTGTTAAAGAGAGCTGGGCCTTTTTCTTATTTTCTGAGGCCTGAAGACACACAATTGGGAGGTAAGAAATGAAGGAAACAAACTAAACATTGTTCTGCGTGTTAATTGATAGAGCAGCTCCTTGGAAGGTATGCGCAGTGAGAGAATCATTCCTCTCCTTGGCAGGTTCAGATAGTGCAGGTGCACAGAGCCCCGCCTCCACTCAGCGGTCCCGCCCCTCTGCAGTCAACCCTTCCTGTACTCAGATGGTGCCCACTGTGTCTCTTATCCTGACAGCCCCTCTCAGATATCTCAGATATCTACATCCTCCCCATCATCCAAACTGCCCCTTCGCCATCCCCATCTGCTGCTTAAGTTCCTAGCCCCTTGGTCATCCTGATCTCTCCTTCCCTCAGTCCTCACATCTCATTCCTGGGGAAGTCCTGTGAGGTCTTCCTGTGCAGGGCCACTCCCTGACACTCCCCCTGCCCTGCTCCTGAGTCCAGGTCCCCTCCTCCCCTTGGGGCTTGCTGGGAGCCAAAGCTTAAGAAAGAGTTCACTCTGGAAAAATACTACAATAAATCAATTACAACCAGACAGGCGAGAAAAACATTCTGACTGTTCAGGAACTAATATAACCTCACCTGCTATCGGGACTTCCCTCCCTCTCATACCCCCGACCACACTTCTCCCCTCTGCTTGTGTTTATATACCTGTTAAAAAATAAAGTTTTTCAGAGCTTGATCAGAATCCTGTCTTGCTCTCGTTTCCTCGTGTCTCTTGTCTCTTTCACTCTGTCACCACCCCTACCCTAGGTCCCCGTTGAATTAGCCCTGCAGGCCGGGGCCAGGGCTGCTGCCAGGGGCGCCAGTGAGTCTCCCACTTCCTTCCTTGGCCCCAAGACCCCATCTCACAGGCCAGCCCGAGGGCATGCTTCACAGACGGAAAGCCTGTCTGCAGTCCATGGCTGAACCCAGCTTCCTCCCACAGCCAGGACCTGGCTCCCTCGGGCTTTTCCGCCTGGTCACACATCACACTCCTCCCCCAGCAGCCTGGCCCCACTTCCTTCCTTTGGCTTTGCAGAGCTCATCCTGCTTCCCGGTTTTCGCACCTGCTGTCCTTCTGTCTGGCACTCCAGAGCATTGCTGTCCCTGTACAGCGCCTTCTCATAGCTGTCGGTCTCCTTTTACAGTAACCACCACCCTTTCTGAGCAGGCTCGGGAGTCATTTTGACTATGTGTCTATCTCCCTCTATCAATGAAGTCCCAGCAGAAAACATTCCACTGAAATGAGACAGTTGAGGAAAAGTTAATAAAGCGACCATTTACTGAGATGCAGGCAGGTAAAGGGAAACCAGCAAGGGATGACGGTGCTCCTTTAAGCAATGGCAGGGCACTGTCACCACCCCTCGGCCTGAACAGGGAAGGAGTGAGCATGGGGAGCAGCCACTTGAACCTGAAAGGCACAGCTATAGTTAGAAGGAGAGGTCACCTGCCAGGACTGTGACCCGTCAGTCAGGGAATCGCCACGCAGACCTCACGCTCCTGCTTTGGCCCCGTCTCTGGCTCAGGCTTCTCCGCCTGATGATGGAGACCTGCTAGGGGTTCCTGGTAGCTGAACCCAAGCAGAAACCCAAGGGCCAGGCTGCCCGTTGATGTGGACCCTAAAGGTTGGTCTCTGGAGACCCAGAGGGTCTGGCAGGCAGAAGGGCACACTGTCCCTCCCGTCCGAGAGTGTAAGTTTCAGCAGAGGAGTGACTCTCCCAAAGCCTAGTTCCTGGCACACACAGGTGTCCCCAAATACTTGTAGAATGAATGAACAAATGAGAATTTCTTTTTTATCTTTGGGGGATATGTCTGTTTAGCCCAACAGTTACTAGCTATAAGATCGGGAAACTAACCAGATGAGCCTTCAGTTTACAATGATGGGGGTAAACTTGCTCTTGAGGGTCTGTGCCCCCCGTCCTGGCTGTGCTGTACTTTCCTCCCAGTTGAGGTGTTGCTGTCTACATATTCACTCAGACTTGGAGAAATGCACCTTGGATTGGGGCGTGGGAGGGAATTGATTCAGGATGAAGGCCAATATCTCAGGGGAGGAGCTGGGGCTTCCCAAAAGATGGATTGAGGTTCCTGAGGTGGAAACATGAAGGAGGTACTTTAACCAAGGGTAGAAGGTTCCCTAGGGAAGATGTAACGTACCACATTACCCTCTGGATGTGGCACTTGAAATCCTATACCCACATGTTACATAAGACTTTTTCTTTCAAATCAGAAGAGAGTGTATTAATATTAAAATAATTTTTCTTAACAAAGATATACAAAGGATCCCTGGATACTTTCATTAAGGGACAATAAATAATATATACAGAGGCGGTGCCTGTGGCTCAGTGGGTAGGGCGCCGGCCCCATATACCAAGAGTGGTGGGTTCAAACCCGGTCCCGGCCAAACTGCAACAACAACAGCAACAAAAAAAAAAATAGCTGGTCGTTGTGGTAGGCACCTGTAGTCCCATCTACTTGGGAGGCTAAGGCAAGAGAATCACCTAAGCCCAGGAGTCGGAGGTTGCTGTGAGCTGTGATGCTACAGCACTCTACTCAGGGCAACAGCCTGAGGCTCTGTCAAATTTCTCTTTCCCTTCTCAAACTGCTTGTCCCTCTTTTTCTGATGCAGCTAAATTTGGGGGATAAATAGTGACCTTCAGTAACACGCTGAGCAGCACCTCCTGCCACTCCTGCATACCCTTCATGTCCAATTCCCTTTTGCAAACCCTACCCTCACCCAAGACTGCAGAAGGGTTTCTTTGGGGCACAGGCTATTCCCCACTGCTAACCCTGAAATGAAGTCACTTTCCCGTCCCTACACCTTGTCCTTGTTATTGGCTTTTGCAAGTGGCGAGCAGACAAGCCAGGGCTCCATCCCAGAGTCAGCCCCTGTCTTGAGTCCTTGTACCTCTCACAGCCTTTCTTCCCGCTGCTAGAAAGAACTAGAACAAAATGCTTCCAGGAACTCGTGACATGAAGAGTCTTCCTTTCCTTCCCCTTTGCCTTGGCTTTTTTCTGCCATTGTAGACTCCGCCCTAAACTACCTTCTGAGTGAAATGAAGGATTGATGGGGCCCCTGAATCCAGATGGGTGGGAGGAAGGGAGGGACTTCCGGACATGAGTAGAGAAGCAAGTTGGTACATTTTTGTTTCATACGCTTTCTAATATGAGGAACGTAAAATCTGTTTGTTTTTTATTTTATTTTTATTTATTTATTTTTTTGAGACAGAGTCTGCTCAAACGGGGCACCTGTCACCTTGGCTCTGAAGCATCCTCAGGTGGTCCTTGTTCTAAGCCCCCTTCCCTAGGGCCTGAAGGCATGTTTTCCCTGGCCTCTGGATTTGCATTGGCAACCATTCCATTTTGTTCTGTGGATAGAGGTGAAGGTGGGATTTCTGTGTAGGAATCATCTGTAGGGCAAACAGAATTTCCCCCCAATAAAGACGGCCTCTTCTCAGCAGGGATTCTAAGTGTATGAGGCTGAAAGAATTCAGTGTTCTTACCATGTCTTGAAAGAGGGGTTTGTGTGTATGAGGGAAGTAGCACGAGGAAGGAACTGACCACTTTTCCTACCACACTTAGAGACGATAAAATGAGGCTCATCTCTGGCCGCCGCTGTGGGTGCCTGGTAAACACCAGTAATGATGGTGCGTGACTTTTCATTGATGTGGTCTCTTTTAGTTTCGGCTCTAACCTGAGTATGGTGTCAAGGGAACTATTAATGGCTGCTGTTCAGAGACATGTGACTCGGTATTTATATATTACCTGCCTACTTCATAAAGTGTTAATGAATGTTGCAAAGCTCTTTGAAATCCTCTGGTGAAAGGTGCAATGTTAAGTGAAAAATATTATTATTATTATTAGAAGGTAATAGACAGCTCTGAAGGATCGGTCATAAGAATAATTGACATAGCATTAAAAGAAGCGCCAGAAATCATTTAGACGGATTCGGCTCCTCCAGCCCATCAGCCTCCACGTTACATATATTACACTGTTTCCCTGACACCCATTCTAATAACCATATAATTCACACATTAAATCACCACTTCCAGGGAAAGGTTGAGCTCACTCCCAGCTCTATTGAGAGTGACACTGAGAGGTTATTAAATGCGGGAAGGCCTGCAGTGGAGAAGTGCTCTTAGATGGAGAAACCAGATCCAGGCACTGAGTGGCCGTCCCAGTCAAGAGGGTTCGAGAAAGGATTGAGTGAGAACCAGTTTGGAAACAGAGTGGAAATTTTAAAACAGAAGTTAGTTTAGAAAGCCATGAAAACAATAAAAAATCTTCAGCAAGATGAGCCAATTCCAGCAGTACTTTTAATTTTTATTGCATATCCTCTCTAGTGTGAGAAATAGTAGGGCACAAGTTTTGCTTTCCCTGATTGGTGGGATCACACCTGCGGCGCATCTTACAAGGGCACATGTGAAACTTAGTAAATGTAGAATGTAAATGTCTTAACAGAATATCTAAGAAAATGCCAGGAAGGCTATGTTAACCAGTGTGATGAAAATGTGTCAAACGGTCTATAAAACCAGTGTATGGTGCCCCAGGATCGCATTAATGTACACGGCTATGAGTTAATAATAAAAAAAAAAAAAAAAAAAGAAGAAGAAAAAAAAAGTTTTGCTTTCCTGATTCCTTTAACTTGGCGTTGTTCAGCACTTCTCAGTCCCAGCGTAAAATTCAGCATCGGGCAACTTTGGCAAATTGGCTGGAACTTATTTGCTGGTTCTGGTTGGATTGTCCAGTGTTAGGAAGAATCGTGGGTGCATTTGGACTCCCAGGGCAGAGTGCTATGATCCCCGCGACATGCCTGGCCAGGGATGGAGGATGGCACACCTGCGGGTTAGCCCTGGCCAGGTGTGAGGATGGCTGAAAAGGACAGCTGAGGCTCGGTTCAAGGTCGCTCTTATCCTGATTTACCACCAAAACTGAATCCATTGAAGGATTTACTCTTCCAAGGGTGTAGATGGAAAGAAACGGCTTCTCCCGCCTCTCTGGTTTCCTCAGTGGGGATCTCTCTTGTCCGGTGGCCTTGGCAGTCCGGGTGGAGGAAGATGACCCCAGAACACTCAGAGGACAAAGAGCTCTGGGGCTGTTGTCCCTGTGCCTCAGCCACATCAGCACCCAGAAACAACTTCTGCTACTTACTAAGGCCGTCATTCTGCCACTCGGCAAGCTTGCGTCCCCCAAATCCACTGTCTGGGTCCTAGGGCCGCTGCTTCAGAGTCTGGGAATTTTCCGCTTCCATCCACTGTCCGTGGGCAGGCTGACCATAGCTGACCACAAACCCCATGGCATTCCAAGTTGTCCACGTCACAGACAGGTGCTCAAGGGACCTGAGAACCTCCCTTGCAGTTTTGGGGGTTTTTTTTTGGGGGGGGGGGCAGGGCTAGGTTTGAAGCCGCCACCTCCAGCGTATGGGGCTGGCGCCCTACTCCTTTGAGCCACAGGTGCCACCCTGAGAACCTCCTTTGGATGACAAACTGCTTCTTGAAATCTTATTAATTAATTATCACAAAGGGGTTCATATGTCAAACAATTTTGTTTTTAGAAGTTTAGCATTTTCTGATTTCTATTTGGCTTAGAAAAGTGGGATTGCCTCAATATTGTTCTGTCAGGGCTCAGAGCCTGTAGTGCAGTGGTTACAGCACCAGCCACATGCACCAAGGCTGGCGGGTTCGAACCCGGCCCGGGCCAGCTTAACAACAATAACAACTGCAACAACAACAAAAAATAATAGCCAGGCGTTGTGGCGGGCACCTGTAGTCCCAGCTACTTGGGAGGCTGAAGCAAGAGAATCGCCTAAGCCCAAGAGTTTGGGGTTGCTATGACCTGTGACGCTATGGCACTCTACCAAGGGTGACATAGTGGAATGCTGTACTCCCCCCCCCAAAAAAATATATTGTTCTGTCAGTAGAGACAGGAGTGAGTGGGGCTATTGCTCTTTGGAATCACTTGCTCAATAAACCCTTGTAATAAGAGTAATCACTGGCACGCATTGAGAACTTGCTATGCATGAAGCATTTTTCTAAACATTTGTGCTCAGGTTGGGCGCTCACGCCTGTAATCTTAGCACTGTGGGGGAAAAAAATTGTTTGCACTCATTCCCTCATTTAATTCTCTTCATTACTAGATGGTTGCTGTCTGCTTTATATATATATATATATTTTTTTTAGACAGAGTCTCACTTTTTTGCCCTTGGGAGAGTGCCGTGGCATCATGGCTCACAGCAACCTCAAAGGCTTGGGCTCAAGCAATTCTCTTGCCTCCGAAGTAGCTGGGATTACAGGCACCTGCCACAATGCCCGTCTATTTTTAGAGGTAGGATCTCACTTTTGCTCAGGCTGGTCTTCATCTCCTGAGCTTGGACAATCCACCTGCCTCAGCCTCCCAGAGTGCTGGGATTACAGGCACAAGCCATGGTGCCCATCAGAGAGATTACTTTCTCAAGCTTTCACAAGCAGAAAGTTAGGGTTGGATTTGAAGCCAGGCCAGGTGGACTGGAGAGCTGGGATTGTCATTCGCTGGCCTGCACTGCTCCCTGTGCTGTTTAGACGAAAATAGACTGGAATAATTGTTATAGCAGATTAGGCTGAATCCTTCTCAGACTGCCTGGTGGTCTATTAAACGGTCTCCACAGAGAAGTCAAATAAAATATTTCGGTTGTCTGCCCTCTTCCTTTTACCTCACAGGTGACTTTTGTGTAATGTGACTACTGCAAATGTGACATTTACAGTTTATTCAAAAGTTAGTTTACTAGCCAGGCATTGTGGTGGGAGCCTGCGGTCCCAGCTACTCAGGAGGCTGAGGGAAGAGGATGGCTTGAGCCCAAGAGTTTGAGTTGCTGTGAGCTGTGACATCACAGCTCTCTACCCAGGGTGACAGAGTGAGACTCTGTCTCAAAAAAATAAAGAAAAAGGACTTATTCTCCCTCTGTTTTTTATTATTTCATTTACAAAAAGAAAAATCAAACAAGACAAAAGAAGATTGGTAACATTGGCTCGGCACCTGTAGCTCAAGCAGCTAAGGCACCAGCCACATACACCACAGCTGGCAGGTTCGAATCCAGCCCAGGCCTACCAATCAACAATGATAACTACAACCAAAAATAAATAGCCGGGCATTGTGGCGGGTGACTGTGGTCCCAGCTACCCTGTTTTCCCGAAAATAAGACAGTGTCTTATATTAAGTTTTGCTCCCAAAGATGCACTAGGTCTTATTTTCAGGGGACATCTTATCTTTCCTGTAAGTAGGTCTTATTTTCGGAGGATGTCTTATTTTCGGGGAAACAGGGTATTTGGGAGGCTGAGGTGAGAGAATCGCTTAAGCCCAGGAGTTTGAGTTGTTGTGAGCTGTGAAGGCACAGCACTCTACCTGGGGCGATGGCTTGAGGGATCTGTTTCAAAAAAAAAAAGAAAAGAAAGAAATTGGTAACATCTAATATGGATAAACTTTTACTTGATGTGTTTCAGTAAAGTCAATGTACAAAAGCAGTATCCACGTTCATGCTCTCCCGCCTTTGGGAGGTGTATGGTCATCAGGACTTGCATGAGTCACTGTCCCCTCTTATTAGCTTCTTGGACTTTTCTCAGTCACCTTTACCTTGTCACCACAGCAGGCGGATCTCACACGACTCTGTGTTTGAGGTTTTATTGCTAGAGAAGCGCTGGGCTCTCTTACAGTTTTACTATGCTTTTTCTTCAAAGCCAAACTGTTCTGTCTATACTGATACGTACTGTGGACCAGACACACCATTAAAAATCAACTTGTCGGCTCAGCGCCTGTGGCTCAAGCAGCTAAGGTGCCAGCCATACACACCTCAGCTGGCAGGTTCGAATCCAGCCCGGGCTCTAGTGGACACACACGATAAGAAAGCAATGCAGTCTTACCACTAACAGGATGGAAGTAGTCTGGATAGAAGATCAAACCAGCTACAAGGTTCCTATGAACCAAGGCCTAATCAAGAGGAAGGCCTTGAGCCTCTTCAATTCTATGAAGGCTGAGAAAGGAGAGGAAGCTGAGGAAGAACGTTGGAACCTAGTAGACGTTGGATCCTGAGGTTGAGGGAAAGAAGCCGTCTCTGTAGAAGTGTGAGGTGAAACAGCAAGTGCTGAGACAGAAGCAGTAGCCAAGTTATCCAGAAGATCTAGCTCAGATCACTGATGGAGGGTGCTCTGCTGAACAACAGACTTTCAATGTAGACAAAACACCCTTCTACTGGAAGAAGATGCCATCTAGGATTTTCATAGCTAAAGAGGAAAAGTCAATGCCTGGCTTCAAAGCTCAAAGGACAGGCCCATAATCCCAGCACTTGGGAGGCAGGTGGATTGCCTGAGCTCACCGGTTCAAGACCAGCCTGAGCCCAAGCAAGTCTCTATAGTCCCAGCTACTTGGGAGACTGAGGCGAGAGGATTACTTGAGCCCAAGAGTTTGGGGTTGCTGTGAGCTATGATGCCACATACCACTCTACTACTTTCTTTCTTTTTGAGACAGAGCCTTGTTATGTCCCCCTCGGTAGAGTGCTTGGGCATCATAGCTCACAGCAACCCCAAACTCTTGGGCTCAAGTGGTCCTCTTGCCTCAGCCTCCCAAGTCGCTGTGACTACAGGCTCCCGCCACAACGCCTGGCTATTTTTTTGTTGCAGTTGTCATTGTTTTGGCAGCCGCGGGCTGTGTTTGAACCCTCCAGCCTCAGTGTATGTGGCTGGCACCCTAATCGCTGAGATACAGGAATCAAGCCACCTTCAAGGACTTTTTTTGCCTTCATGCCTTGAGGAACTATTTGGTGAAAGAGCCCAGCTTTCAGCCTCTTTTAGCTTTTGACATGCCTTCCTCACTAAGCTGAATCATTTCTAGCTTTATATTTAAAGTAAAAAATATGCGACTCTCACTTGAACACTTAGAGGCCACTACAGGGTTATCAATTGGTCTAACTTCAGTATTGCGGCATTTCAGAGAATGGGGAGGCTCATGGTGGGATCACTCTACTGAGGGCAAAAAAGTGAGACTGTCTCAAAGAAAAGAAAAAGCATGATGCTAAATCGGTTTTGCCTGTGCTCTATATGTTAAACAACAAAGTCTGGAGGACAGGACATCTGTTTACATTATGGTTTACTGACTATTTTAAGACCATTGTTGATACCTTCTTCTCATAATAAAAGATTCCTTTCAAGATATTACTGCTTGGCTTGGCGCCCGTAGCATAGTGGTTATGGCATCAGCCACATACACCAAGGCTGGCGGGTTCGAACCTAGCCCAGGCCAGCTAAGCAACAACTGCAGCAGAAAGAAAAATACCTGGGCATTGTGCAGCCCATAGTCCCAGCTACTTGGGAGGCTAAAACAAGAGAATTGCTTTAGCCCAAGAGTTTGACATTGCTGTGAGCTGTGATGCCATAGCACTCTACTGAGGGCAACATAGTGAGACTCTGTCTCAAAAAAAAAAAAGATATTACTGCTAGTTGGTAACGTACCTGGTCACGAGAAAGCTCTGACAAGGATAGGCAAGGATGTAAATGTTTTCCTGCCTGCTAACACAACATCCCTTCTGCAGCCCATGGCTCAAGGAGTAATTCTGACTTTCAAGTCTTATTATTAAATAAACGGATATCGGCAGAAATGTCACACTTTCTATAGTTGCTGTAAATGGTAATTCCTCTCATGGCAAAGTAAGTCGAAAACCTTCTGGAATGGATTCTCCGTTCTAGATGCCATGAACAACACTTGTAATTCATGGAAGGAGTCCAAATATCTACATTAACAAGAGTTTTGAACGACTTGTTTTCAACCCTCATGGATGACCTTGCGGGTTTAAGTTCAGTACAGGTGGTAACTATGGGTGGTAGAGAAAGCCGAGAACTGCCAGGAGAAGTGGAGCCTGAAGCTGGCCCTGAATTGCTGCAATCTCATGACATGACTTTAACACGTGCGGAATTGCTTCTTTTGGATGAGCCGCGAAAGCAGCTTCTTGAGCTGGAATCTCTCCCCTTGAAGATGCTGTGAACATTGTTGAAATGACAACAGTGGATTTAGAATGTTGCATAGTCCTGGCTGGTATAGCAGCTGCAGGATTGGAGAAGATTGACTCCAATTTCTGAAGGAAGTTCTACTGTGGGTAAATGCTACCAAATAGCATTGCATGCTACAGAGAAATCTCTCAAGAGTCAGGTGATGGAACAAACTTCCTTGTTCCACCCCAACCTTCAGCAACCGCCAACTGCCCGGTTGTGTCATCAGCCATCACCCACAGCAACAAGAACTCCACCCTCAAAAAGATTAGGACCTGCTGAAGGCTCAGATAAGCATTAGCATCTTTTAGCAATAAATTACTTTTTAATTAAGGATGTACATTTTTTAAAGGCATTCTGCTATCACACAGCTAATAGACAATCACTACAGTGCAGTGTAAATGTAACATTTATATTCTCTAAGAAACCAAAAAAGCTTTATTGAGGTACTCCCTTTTTGTGATCTGGAACTGAACTCACAATTTTTCCACATACACAAGTATATCTCAAATGTTACAAATCGCTTTGATGTGTAATGAATGTAAAGTTATGAATGAGGTATGTCAGGTTCTTTTTCTGTGCTGAGTACTTGGAATCTGGTGTGTGTTTTACACTCACTCAGCACCCCCATTGGATAGCCAAATGCATGTGCCCGATCACCATGAGTGGCTGGTGGGTTATGACAGAATTATCTATCGTTTTACCTTCCAATTTATTTATTTATTGTTTTGAGACAGAGTCTCTCTCTGTCATCCCAGGTAGAGTGTAGTGGCTTCATTGTAGCTCACTGCAAGTTCAAACTTGTAGGCTTAAGCCAGCCTCCTGCCTCAGCCTCCCAAGTATCTGGGACTACAGGCACTCACCACAATGCCTGGGTAATTTTTCTATTTTTAGGCCTTTTTTTTTTTTTTTTTTTTTTTGAGACAGAGTCTCATTTTGTCGCCCTCAGTAGAGTGCCATAGCATCACAGCCCACAGCAACCTCCAGCTCTTGAGCGTAGGCGATTCTCAGCCTCAGCCTCCCGAGTAGCTGGGACCACAAGCACCCGCCGCAACGCCTGGCTATTTTTTGTTGCAGTTTGGCCGGGGCTGGGTTTGAACCTGCCACCCTTGGTATATGGGGCTGGCGCCCTACTCTCTGAGCTACAGGCACTACTTATTTTTAGGCTATTTTTAGAGACGAAGTCTCGCCCTTGCTCAGGCTGGTCTCAAACTCCTGAGCTCAACGGATCCTCCCATCTTGGCCTCCCAGAGTATTAGGAGCACAGGCGTGAGCCACTCCACCTGCCAAATTTTCAAATCAATCACTTCCACTGCTACACCTTGGAACAGTTTATCATCATCTCTGCCTGGGGAGATACATTCACCTCCTAACTTGGCTTCCTCACATTCATTCCCCACGGCCCCCTGCCATCTAGTCTTCACACTGAAGTCTGGGAAATGCTTTCAGGATACTTACCTGCTCATATCCCCACCTCAGGACCGCTGAGCCTTCCCTGTCGCTGCCTCTCCGGGCTTCAGCCACTAAAACCTTTCAGCTCCATTCCCCTTCGGGGTCCTTGGACCTTCCCCAGTCACACTTCCCCTGTCCCTGTCCAGAGAAGCATTTCTCAGAGGTTTCCAGACTCTGTCAGATGACTTTGTTAAAATGCTATCAGAGAATCATGTTCTTTTCTCCAAAGCTCTTATCTTTCTTTGTAATTTTGCTTTCATGGGATCCATTAATCAGCCTGTCTCCTGCCCCTACAAGGCTGCAAACCCCTTCAGGGCAGGGACTCTGTTTTGTCCACCACTTCCCTGCCCCTGGCCCAGGGCCTGGTATCCTGCAGGCAGGCGCTCATGGAATAATTTAAATAAATAATTGAAATGAGTAGCTATTATTCTCCAAGGCCTTACAAAAACACAATGAAAGGAATTTAAAACAAGGAGGAAAATGCCACATTGTCAGCTTTTAGTTTAATTTAAATTCTTAAAGGGTAAGAACAGAGGGCTTCTAGAACAGAATAATGCACCATGTAATAAGATTCAGAAAACTCCACAAACATGGAAATAAGAACGTTCAGACTGACCGAAGGCAAAACATGAACAGACTGCGCCCTTAACCAGCCCAAGCATCTAAAATAAAAGAAGATGGGGAACGGGAAGGAATGTCGCGAGCTGCATCCTGCTTCTCTCTCCTCCCTGAAGAGTGTAGCGTGAGATGGGCGTGGAGAAGTCTGGGTGGTGGTAAAGCGAGCAGGCTTGTGCCTCAGCGATGCAGATTGTATAGGATAGTCCTGCTTTCAAATATCATGTCCTCTTTCTTCTATAATAGTTGAATTATCATGGAAATGCCAGCATCTCAGCAAGTAGTAGTGAAAAGGAGTTAGCTGATGGATTGATGTATGCTCATGTCTTCATGTGCTGTGTGCTGGGGGTGTAGTGGGAGACAGGGCAGCTGTGGTCTCTGTCTCTTCCTACGTGGGTGTAGGGACACTGCTTTCTTTTCTTTCTTTATTTTTTTTAGAGACAGAGTCTCACTTTATCACCCTCAGTAGAGTGCTGTGGCGTCACAGCTCACAGCAACCTCCAACTCCTGGGTTTAGGCGATTCCCTTGCATCAGCCTCCCAAGTAGCTGGGACTACAGGTGCCCACCACAACACCCAGCTATTTTTTTGTTGCGGTTTGGCTGGGGCAGGGTTTGAACCCGCCACCTTCAGTATATGGGGCTAGCGCCCTACTCACTGAGCCACAGGTGCCGCCCAGGACACTGTTAATGTCTGATTTCCTTCCCTCTTTAGTTCTGTGTCAGTTGAACTAGGTGAGGATTGAAGTACAATGTCAGAACATGTGAGATAAGTAACAGTAAAGGTGGTTCAGTGAATCTCACTGCTTCAGGGGGGATGGGACCAGGTATGTAAGTAACTCATTCTCTAAAGAGAGAGAGGGGTGGTAATGCTGGAAGGAAGCTAAGAAGAGTTCTCCAACCTTGCTCCCTCCGGAGCATGGAGTGGGTGACTGTTCCTCTCTAGGAAAACATGAAAAATCAATGAGAATGGGCAGCGCCTGTGGCTTAAGGAGTAGGGCACTGGCCCCATATGTCAGAGGTGGCGGGTTCAAATCCAGCCCTGGCCACAACAACTGCAAATAAATAAATAAATAAATAAATAAATAAATAAATAGCGGCACCTGTGGCTCAACGGAATAGGGCACCGGCTCCATATGCTGGAGGTGGCGGGTTCATACCTAGCCCCGGCCAAAAAAAAAAAAAAAAAAAAAAAAAAAAAATCAGTGAGAACAACTACTCATTGATGACACAGAATTTCTGGCCTCCTCACTTGAGTAGAGGCCACTTAGAAAGAGGAGAGGAAATGGGGTGAGCTGGAGAGAGGACGGATTTCTATTTTGGATGAGCTAAATTATGTTACTATGACATGTTAATCACAAAATCTCAGGGACTTAACCGAGAAAAAGTTGAGATTCTTATTTATTATTTTTTTTATGTAAATGTATTTCAGGTTAATGTTAGGGTACAAATAACCAGGTCCAAATATTTGATATGCCGCCTGCTGCCATCCACCAGCTGCTCCTCTGTCATGTTCCTGTGGAACCTCTCTTTGAGGTTGCGAATGGTGCTGGAGCCATAGAAGCAAGGAAGCTGACCAGCCCAGTTACATGCGGACTTGTAGCCTTTAACTTATATCAATATTTCTCAGGCGGCGCCTGTGGCTCAGTGAGTAGGGTGCCAGCCCCATATGCAGAGGATGGTGGGCTTGAACCCCGCCCCGGCCAAACTGCAACAACAACAAAAAAGACCTTTGGGGGAAAAAAATGATTTTTCACAACATATAGTTTTGAGTTTGTTTTCTTTATTCATGACAGATCTGAAATGTTCTTTTTTTGCAAAGAACGGTACATCTTCCAAACCCATGAAGAGTATTATGAAACAGGCTCAGTGCCTGTAGCTCAATGGCTAGGCATATAGGAAACATTTTAAAATCTCTATATAAATATTGTGATCTACATTCCATTTATTGACGCAAAGTAAGTTTGATATTGCATTTTTCCAATTTAAGACCTGCTCTTCGGGTTGGCTCTTGTGGCACAGTGGTTACAGTGCCTGCCACATGTACCTAGGCTGGCGGGTTCGAGCCCAGCTCTGGCCTGCTAAACCACAATGACAACTGCAACAACAAAATAGCTGGACACTGTGGCAGGCACCTGTTGTCCCAGCTACTTGGGAGGCTGAGGCAAGATAATCACTTAAGCCCAAGAGTTTGAGGTTGCTGTGAGCTGTGACATCACAGCACTCTACCTAGGGCAACATAGTGAAACTCTGTCTCAAAAAACAAACAAAAAAAAACATAGACCTGCTCTTCACTCTGAAATTATATTTCACTTGTTTTTTTTTAAAAAAAAAAAGTCACTTTTTTTTTTTATTTTTTTTTAGAGACAGAGTTTCATTTTGTCACCTTCAGTAGAGTGTGGTGGTGTCACACAGCTCACAGAAACCTCCAGCTCTTGGGCTTAGGTGATTCTCTTGCCTCAGCCTCCCGAGTAGCTAGGACTACAGGTGCCCACCACAATGCCCGGCTATTTTTTGTTGCAGCTTGGCCCAGGCGGGTTGGAACCTGCCACTCTCAGTATATGGGGCTGGCACTCTACTCACTGAGCCATAGGTTCCACCTACACATTTTCTTTTCTTTCTTTCTTTCTTTTTTTTTTTTTTTGAGGCAGAGTCCCAGTATGTAGCCCTTGGTAGAGTGCTGTGGCATTACAACTCACAGCAACCTCAAACTTCTGGGCTTAAATGATTTTCTTGCCTCAGCCTCCCAAGTAGCTGAGACTACAGGTGCCCACCACAACGATCTACTGTTTTTTTGTTGTTGCAGTTGTCATTGTTTTAGCTGGCACGGGCCGGGTTCAAACCTGCCAGCCACCCTTTATGTGGCTGACACCCTACCCACTGAGCTACAGGTGCTGCCAGAAATGTCACATTTTCAACAGCTGAGGTATATTTCATAATACTCCTTTTTTTTTTTTTGTGACAGAGTCTTACCATGTCACCCTCAGTAGAGTGCTATGGCATCACAGCTCACAGCAACCTCAAACGCTTGGGCTTAATCGATTCTTTTGCTTCAGCCTCCTAAGTAGCTGGGACTATAGGCGCTATTTTGTTGTTGTTGTTGTTGTAGTTGTCATTGTTGTGTAGCTGGCCCAGGTGGGTTCAAACCCGCCAGCCCCAGTGTGTGACTGGTGCCCTACCTACTGAGCTGTGGGCACCGAGCTTATTTCATAATACTCTTTATGTGTTTGGAAGATGTATAGTTCTTTGCAAAAAGTGATGTCTAAGATCTGTCATAAATAAAGAAAACAAACTAAAAACAAAAACTAGTGTCCATCACAAAGATTGTGCATTTTAGGGACCAGTAAAATAGCCAAGTGGAAATATCCCGCAGGCAGTTGGATAGACGGGTCTGGAATGGTGTGTCTCACTGTGAAGGTGCATAAGGCTCATTCACCTGGGGGATTCCTAGGTGCGGCCCCCAGAGATGGCCAGGCAGTGGGACTGGGACCAGACTCTGGAATGTGAATACCCCACCTCTGCAGAGACCACAACTTGACAAATGGTCATGGGGAAGTTCAGCTGCACGTGGCTGGGACTTACCACCCCTGGGGGAGAAAAGGTCATCTATGGAAGGAACACAGGAGGGGCGGGTGGGGAAAGGCGAAGAACCCGTTTAGAGCCTCGGGAACGCCAAGGGGAGAGTCTGTTTAAAAACGGGCATGCCGATTGACGGCAAATGCTATGGAAAGATCTGGTAGACTGAAGACTGAAAAAGATTCATGGTCTTTATTTTATTTATTTTTAATTTCAGATTACTGTGAGGGTACAATTAGGTTACAACATTTGCATTTGTTAGGAAGTCCCTGTCCTAGTTGTATCCTGCGCCCAGGTGTGCCATTACCTGTCCACTGTGCCCATTAAGTGGGAGCTCACTGATTCCCCTCTCCTCCCCTGTACCCTCTCCCTTCTTCCCTCGTGATCTTTATTTACAAGGAGGTTTCCCGTCACCTTAGCAGGAGCTGGAGGCTGACAACCGGTCATGATTGTTGAACAGTTGATTGGCAGTCTACACAGGGTAGACGCACAATGTAGACACAGGGCAGACACACAGTGTAGACACACAGTGGAGATACACAGTGTAGACACAGTGTAGACACAGGGAAGACACACAGTGTAGACACACAGTATAGACTCACAGCGTAGACACACAGTGGAGATACACAGTGTAGACTCACAGTGTAGACACAGGGCAGACATACAGTGTAGACACACAGTGGAGATACACAGTGTAGACACAGTGTAGACACAGGGCAGACACACAGTGTAGACACACAGTATAGACTCACAGCGTAAACACACAGTGGAGATACACAGTGTAGACTCACAGTGTAGACACAGGGCAGACACACAGTGTAGACACACAGTATAGACTCACAGCATAGACACAGTGGAGATACACAGTGGAGATACACAGTGTAGACTCACAGTGTAGACACAGGGCAGACATACAGTGTAGACACACAGTAGAGATACACAGTATAGATACACAGTTGAGATACACAGTGTAGACTCACAGTGTAGACACAAGGCAGACATACAGTGTAGACACACAGTGTAGACACAGGGCAGACACACAGTGGAGATACACAGGGTAGACACAGTGGAACACACAATGGAGACACACAGTGTAGACTCATAGTGTAGACACAGGGTAGACACAGTGTAGACACACAATGGAGACACACAGTGTAGACACAGTGCAGACAATAGTGTAGACTCACAGGGTAAACACAGGATAGACACAGTGGAGACACAGTGTAGACTCACAGTGTAGACACAGTGGAGACACACAGTGGAGACACAGTGCAGACAATAGTGTAGACAGTCTTTGAGAAAGTTCACTACAAAGAGGAGGAGAAAGGGGAGGTACCTGATTGGAGTGGATGGGACTGTTTGTTTTTTTTTTTAAATGTAGGTGAAAACGTAATATGATTAAATTAAATGCTAAGAGGAAGGAGAAGTTGAAGAAGTGGGGACAAGCGATCATCACTGGATTCCCTGAGAAGGCGGGAGGGGACAGAATACTGAGAGTATTTAGGAAGGGCTTGCTCTGGCTTGGCAGGGAGAACACTCCTTCAGTATGAGACAGTAGGGAAAGAGGACATGATGGGTATGTGCAGGTGGTCACTTTGGGTGTTCCCTAGGAAGATTACAAATGCATACACTGTTGCCTGCTCTCAGCCCTAAGACTCTCCTTTTAATTGATGCGCTTTACAGTTGGGGTGTCAGGATTTTAAACCAGCCTTCCTGCACGGTTCTAATGCACACTCAAGCTGCAAAAGGTTTTCACCGGGTTAGAAACATGTCTGCACAGGGTTCTTGTAGATTCTTAGGTCACAGCTTAGGCCCTTAGGAGAAGACGTCCAGGGCACTCAGCGGGTCAGGGCCCCGGATGTAGTTCCGAGAGCACACACTCCCTCACTTACTGCTCTTATTGAGTGCCTGTCGTTGCACTAGATTGTGACCATGTAGCGATGGCCACATCTGCCCAGTTTGCTGCTGAATCCCAGCCGGCTGAAACTACACCTTCTGTAATGTTTTCTGAACAGATGCATCAACGAGGCCGTCGCATGGATGGGAGGCCAAGGGGTGAGGCAGCAGCGTGGTGACTTGGGACACCAGGCCCACACTGTAGTGACTCTTGTCTGTCCAGGCTGTGTAGCCGAGTGTGCACCTCCAGATGGACTCAGCAAACAGCTACCGTGGAATCGCAGCTGTCAGGCAAAGCTGATTGCAGCAGAAGGTGAAAACAACATGAGCGTTTCTTGTCTCATCAAACATGGTTATTTTGTTTGTAGTTTAAAGTTGTTTGAGGTTCTGAATTACTTAATTATAAAATTCTGGTTTGTTTCAAAATGAGGACAGGGACTAGAAAAGGAGCCTTTTCATGAGACTATTTAAAGGAATATATCTCCTTGAGGAACCATCACAATTTGCATGTAAATTTTTGCACCTATATAAGTAAGATAAACTTTGCTTATAACAATGAATCTGTTATTTCTTCAGCCCTTATCTAACTGTGTGCAACCACAGACATCCTTATTAGATAGTCCCAAGATGGCTGTGTGTGTGTAAAACATTGGGTCATAATTATATGACTTAGGTGTTTGCAAACTTTTTGGTAAATATTCTATGTTTTATGGGCTATGTTGAACGTTTCACAGCTACTCAACTCCACTGTTACAGCCCAAAAGCAACCATAGATAATTCTTAAACAAATGAGCACGGCTGTTGTATTGCTTTTATTGCTATGTAGTAAATTACCATAAATTTAGCAGCTTAAAACAACATACATTTGGTATCTTACAGTTTCTATGGGGGCAGGAGTCAGCTTAATTAGGTCCTCTGCTCAGGGTCTCACAGGGCCACTGTTAAGGTGTCAGGAAGGGCAATCTCATCTGATGCTTGTGGTCCTCTTCCAAAGTCAAGGGCTTGTTGGCAGAATCCAGTTCTTTGCAGCTGTATAACTCATGGTAGCTTGCTTCTTCATGGCCAGCAGAAGAGCACATTTCAGCAGGAGGCTCAGGGAGGACCCAACCCATCTTTTTATGGGCTCACTTGATTTGTCAGGCCCATCTGATATAGTCTTCCTCAAAGTCAACTGATTAAGGACTTTATTTTTGGGACAGAGTTCCACTCTGTCACAGGAGAGTGCTATGGCAACATCACAGCTGACAGCAACCTCAAACTCTTGGGCTCAAGAGATCCTCTTGCCTCAGCCTCCCCAGTACCTGGGACTACAGGTGCCTGCCACAACGCCCAACTATTTTTAGTAGAGACAGGGTCTCACTGTTGCTCAGGTTAGTCTTGAACTCCTGAACTCAAGGGATTCACCATTCTTGACCTCCCAGAGTGCTAGGATTACAGGCATGAGCCACCATGCCCAGTTTGATTAAGGACTTTAATTCCATCTGCAAAACCTCTTCACCTTTGCTATGTAAGGTAACATAATCACAGAAGTGACACCCTGTCATCATGACAGTTACACCCACACTTGAGGGGAGGACAGATTATACAGCGTGTGTAACCATGCCACCTTGGAATTCTGTCTGTCATCTCCACATTCAAATCAAACAACAAATGGACACTGATATGTGATGATCAGATAATTTTTCACCTGTCACAAAACTATTATTTTTGTTTTGATTATTTTTTCAACCACTGAAAAATGTAAAAAACATTCTTAACTTGTAGGCTGGGGAAAAAAATAGCATGCACTAGGCTGTACGTGGCCTGTGGGCTGCAGTTTGCCACCCTCTGATATAACCTGCGAAAAATGACAGGAGATGGCTCTGGTAGCCTGCTGACAAATGATTTCTAGAGCCAGATGTTAGAGCCAGGTGACATAGCCTTACAATATATTGGAGCAATCCTGGAATTTAAAGGTGACCTGTCTGGGCTATAAGACCCTAGAAGCTTTCTTTCGTACCTTGCTGCCTGCGATGTGGCAGGATTGAACCCTGGACAGACAGAAGATCAAGGTCACTGACCTAAGGGATCTCCCATATGAGGACATGGGGACATCTGAGAAGCTGTGCTCAACAAATACAACCCAGCCTGGTGTCTCCCAGTGGCTTCCTCAAGCTGTCTTTCCTATACTTACTGACATAAACTGCAGCTTCTCTGAATTTATCTGTTCAGGTGCTTATTTTTTGCAAGGTGCCATCAATCAAAGATCAGCATCCTCTTTACTTTCACTGAAATTGTAATTCTGCTAAAATAGAATTTTAAAAAAAAGCTATGATGGCTTTTCATACACAAAGCACAAACATAATTTCAGATATTTAGATTGCACATCTAGGCTAATTTTCACATTGTTTGAATCCAGATTTTTATCAGCACAAATAAAAAGATTAACAACTGGAAAAAATTCTTATTCCAGAAGCTCAAGAAAATCCTGATAGCATCGGTATAACATTAGATCTTGGAATCATATGTTTGCCTAGCCACAAATATACTTAACCAGTGTTCAATTGGTGCTTACTGTATGGTAATTGTTCTAAGCACTACACAAATATTAATTTATTTAATCCTCATACTAAGCCTTTTTTTTTTTTTTGAGACAGAGCCTCAAGCTATCAGCCAGGGTAAAGTGCCATGGCATCACACTCACAGCAACCTCCAACTCCTGGGCTCAAGCGATTCTCCTGCCTCTACCTCCCAAGTAGCTGGGACTACAGGTGCCCACCATAACACCCAGCTATTTTTTGTTTGCAGCTGTCATTGTTGTTTGGCGGGCCAAGGCTGGATTTGAACCCGTCAGCTCAGGTGTATGTGGCTGGTGCCTTAGCTGCTTGAGCCACAGGTGCAGAGCCTATACTAACCCTTTAAACACAGTATTAGTGGGCGGTGCCTGTGGCTCAGTGAGTAGGGCGCCACCTGTGGCTCAGTGAGTAGGGCGCTGGCCCCATATGCTGAGGGTGGCAGGTTCAAACCCAGCCCCGGCCAAGCTACAACAAAAAAATAGCCGGGCGTTGTGGCAGGTGCCTGTAGTCCCAGCTACTCGGGAGGCTGAGACAAGAGAATCCCTTAAGCCCAGGAGCGGAGGTTGCTGTGAACTGTGTGATGCCACGGCACTCTACCAATGGGCCATAAAGTGAGACTCTGTCTCTATTAAAAAGAAGAAAAAAAAAAGACAGGATTAGTATATCATCCTTGGTAAGGAAACGGAGACACAGGCTCTGTGCTCATAGCTCAGTGAGTAGGGCGCTGGGCCTGCTAAACAACAATTGCAACCAAAAAATAGCTGGCGGGTGCCTGTAGTCCAAGCTACTCAGGAGGCTGAGATAAGAGAATTGCTTAAGCTCAAGAGCTTGAAGTTGCTGTGAACTATGATGCCACAGTACTCTACCAAGGATGATGTAGTGAAACTCTGTCTTAAAAAAAAAAAAAGAAGAAGAAGGAAACTGGTGCAGCACCTATGGCTCAAAGGAGTAGGGCGCTGGCCCCGTATGCTGGAGGTGGCGGGTTCAAACCCAGCCCTGGCCAAAAACTGCAAAAAAAAAAAAAAAAAAAGAAAGAAAGAAAGAAGGAAACTGAGACACAGAGCAGATAAGTAACTTGGCTAACATCTCCTTATTGGTAAGTGGCTAAATTGGGATTTGGACGCCAATAATTTCATTCCAGATCCCATGTTCTCACTCACTAGGCTATGCTCCCTCTCCAGCATATACTAATAGAAAAAATTCCCGAATATACTGACATAATTCATGATACACAAATAATTAACAAGATGTTTTAATGAAAACACTGAAATTAGTGTGAAAATTCTTGAAGGTGACATCCTTCTAGGTGACTAACGCGGCCAATTAAATGACCGTCTTTCCTCCAGGCTAAGCCACAGCAGCTTGTTGATTACGTGTCAGGGTGTCATCCAATATTTTTTTTTCATCCTGTATTTCTAGTGCTAGCGCCCAGCCTCTTCCAATAATGGCAACATCAGAATCTTGGTAGAGATCAGTTGCGTGGGACAGATTTGCAACAATTGTATTAATAATTCATCAGGTTTTTTCAATTGATGTAGAAGTTGTTATTGTAAAATTATTCAAAATTTGTTACATTTCTATAGTAGGAGGGAAGACACTGAAATAATCATGTGATTTTATCAAAGACAAATTTGGTTCTATTCAAACATAAGATTTCTGATACAGATGCCTGTTCTCCGAAGAATACTAATGATGTTTCAACCACCACATGCTTAGTTTTTATCAGCTGAAAAAGTTCCACTGTCAAGACATTTTCTAAAGAAACTAAATCAAAACAATGCCATTGCAATTTTCCACGATGCTTTTTTCAAAATGGAGGGCAGAATACACATATTTCTCCATGTGAATTTTTGCATTTTAATCAGAACTAAAGAAAAAGGGTGGTGCCTGTGGCTCAAAGGGGTAGAGTGCTGGCCCCATATGCCAGAGGTGGCAGGTTCAAGCCCAGCCCTGGAAAAAACTGCCAAAAAAAAAAAGAAAGAAAGAAAGAACTAAAGAAAAAGATAAAAATGCAAATGGTTTTATTCTAAAAATAAAATAATTTTAGAAGGAAATTGCTAATAATATTGAATATTCATGTTAGTGACAATTTAGTGAAACTAATCAGGCAATAGGAATCTATCTACCTTTAGAAGTATATATTGAAAAGCCTTTAACTATTATGCTTTATTTGAAAACAAATAAAAAACAACAAAGACTTGTTAAAAGGCCCTGAAAAGGATGATCTGAAGAAGGTATGAAATAATTTCTAGGATATTTTACTTTCTGCTACTATGAAGACTTTTAAAAATGAGATCTATATCTTGAATTATTACTTAAATAATAATTGTCAAGTAGAGCAGAAGAAAACAAAGTTCTATAGAAAGATTTTCATGGAAAAAATATTACTATTCAACCTTTAACTCTTGTCCATAAGCGATTCTTTTACCTCAGCCTTCCAAGTAGCTGGGACTACAGGCACCTGCCACAATGCCTGGCTATTTTTTGATTGTATTTGTCATTATTGTTTGGCGGGCCCAGGCTGGATTCGAACCTTTCAGCTCCAGTGTATTTGGCTGGCACCCTAGCTGCTTGAACTACAGGCGCCAATCTATTTATTTTATTATTTTTTAAAGTTAGCATAGCTCACAGTAACCTCAAACACCTGGGCTCAAGAGATCCTCTTGCTCCAGCCTCCCAAGTAGCTGGGATTACAGACACCCACCAGAACGCCCAGCTAGCTTTACTGTTTTTAGTAGAGACGGGGTCTTGCTCTTCCTCAGCCTGGTCTCAAACTCCTGAGCTCAAGCGATTCACCTCCCAGATTTGCCTCACCCTAATCCTAGGATTACAGGCATGAGCCACCACTCCTGGCCCTTGCGGATTACTAAATAAATTAATATAAAATCCAAACTTACCAAGAGATGTTTGAACAAATTCTCATTTTACAAGTTGAAGTCTACAAATGAGTGCAAATGTGGAAAGCCCTGTTATCAGCTTCAGCTGGAATGATGAAAATGACAAGAGAAAGAGTGCACTAACCCAGCAAATTGCATTAACTCGTCTGTACTATTTTGCAGAATTTTGTATTTATTGTTATGTATGTTTATTTTTGTTAATACAAGGTGGTGATTAAATAAGTAGCTCATAAAATTTATTTGTTTTTTTGAGACAAGATCTTGCTATATCACCTAGGCTGGCCTTGAACTCCTGGGCTCAAGCAATCCTCCCACCTCCGTCTCCTGAGTAGCTGGGACAACAGGTGCATGACACCACACCTGGTTTTTTTTTAATGCTTTTCTAGAGACATGGCCTCACTGTGTTGCCAAGGCTGGTCTCAGACTCTTGGCCTTTACCCATCCTCCTTCCTTAGCCTCCCAAGTAGCTGGGATCATAGGCATGAGCCACCATGCTCAGCTCACAAATTAAATTTTTAATTTTTGAGGCTTTCTAAAAATAAATTCACAAATGATAAGTATAATTTTTTTTTTTTTTGAGACAGAGGCTCATTATGTTGCTCTTGGCAGAGTGCCATGGTAGCTCACAGCTCACAGCAACCTCCAACTCTTGGGTTTACCTGATTCTCTAGCCTCAGCCTCCCTAATAGCTGGGACTACCGGTGCCCCCACAACGCCTGGCTATAAAAAGTATAATTTGGGGTGGTGCCTGTGGTTCAGAGGGTAGGGTGCTGGCCCCATATACTGAGGGTAGTGGGTTCGTACCTGGCCCCGGCCAAACTGCAACAACAACAAAAAAAATAACTGGGCATTGTGTTGGTTGCCTATAGTCTTAGCTACTCAGGAGGCTAAGGCAAGAGAATTGCTTAAGCCCAAGAGTTGGAGGTTGCTGTGAGCTGTGATGTCACAGAACTCTACAGAGGGAGAAAAATAAGGTGTGGTTGATTGGAGAATTAATGGGGTCTTTTCTATCCAGAAGAAAAGCATTGCAGACATAAGATGATTCTTGATAAGGTAATAATCACTTATTATATAGTCAAACTCTAAGTACTTCAGCCAGAAACTACCGAGCACCAGGAAAGTGCTATTAGGCGCTGTTAAAGCAATTGATTGCTTCCATCATTATCTGTGGGGCTGGAATTTCACAATCGGAACTTGTCATGCTGCATTATGAGGCTTGCTGGAATTCACAAACTTGGAGGCACAAATAGGCTGGATGTTTACAAAACTGTAAGGCTATCATTTGTGAATTGAACATCGACAGGGAGTAAAAAACCATCATAATGCACATACATTATCCAGGCACCCCGTGTCGGGGTAATGCTTCCAAAGCGGGCATTAGGCAGAGAGGAAAGAAACAAATAATCCAACAGATCTGGCAGTTAGTGTTTTGGAACAACGAAAGGTTTCTGGCTGGGAGGGTAGAAAACACTCCTATTTCATGAATAGAAAGTTATGAAATTGTTGAGTGTATACAATGTGTCTGGCGCTTTTCAGATACAAGGGGTACACCAGGGAGCAGGACAAATCACAGGACCAAGGTCCAGGGAAGACACACACAGAGAGAAAAATATTGTTTTGCGAAAGCTGGGTTGACTCTATGAAAAAGAGAAACAGTGGTGGCGCCTGTGGCTCAGTGGGTAGGGCGCCAGCCCCATATACCAAGGGTGGGGGGTTCAAACCAGGCTTTGGCCAAACTGCAACAAAAAAATAGCCAGGCATTATGGCGGGCACCTGTAGTCCCATCTACTCGCGAGGCTGAGGCAAGAGAATCGCCTAAGCCCAAGAGCTGGAGGTTGCTGTGAACTGTGACACCACAGCTCCCTACCCAGGATGACACAGTGAGACTCTGTCTCTAAAAAAAAAAAAAAGAGAGAGAGAGAAACAGATTTTATGAGGAAAAGATGTCTAATTTTATTGCCACTATTAAACACTATCATGTGGGGTGGTGTCTATAGCTCAGTGAGTAGGGTGCTGGCCCCATATACCAAGGCTAATGGGTTCAAACTTGCCCTGGCCAAACTGCAACAAAAAGAAATAGCCAGGCGCTGTGGTGGGTGCCTGTGGTCCCAGCTACTTGGGAGGCTGAGGTAAGAGCATCGCCTAAGCCCAAGGGCTGGAGGTTGCTGTGAGCTGTGATGCCACAGCACTCTACCGAGGTCAAGAAAATGAGACTCTTGTCTCTAAAAAAAATAAATAAATAAAACACTATCATGTGTAAATACAGTCAAGCTTTAATTAAAATTTCTTTTGCAAATGTTTATTGCAGGCCAATTCATAATTGCTAAGTCATGGAAGAAGCCCAAGTGCCCATCGACCCACGAATGGACTAGCAAATTGTGGTACATGTATACCATGGAATACTATGCAGCCTTCAAGAAAGACGGAGACTTTACCTCTTTCATGTTTACATGGATGGAGCTGGAACATATTCTCCTTAGCAAAGTATCCCAGGAATGGAAGAAAAAGTATCCAATATACTCATCCCTAATGTGAAAGCTAAACTATAGCTTTCACATGAAGGTTATAACCCAACTATACCACAAGACTATGGGGAAAGGACCAAGGAAGGGGAAGGGAGGGGGAGGTTTGGGTAGAGGGAGGGTAATGGGTCGGGCCACATCTATGGTGCATATTTTTATCTATAATAAAAAAAAATAAAATTAAAAAAAATAAAAAAATAAAAAAATAAAAAAATAAAAGACCTCAAAAGTCAGTCAATGACTTGTCTTCCTACATTCCCTTTGATTCCCTTGTGCAAGAAGTATTAGAGCTTAAGTGAACTTGTAAAAAGTATTTCTAAAAGAAACTCCACCATCTTGCATTTTTAATTTTTTAATGAATTCTCTGTTTGGACTCAGATGTGCTTTCTAAAACGTATGGAATTTATTTTTTCTTCATGTTTATATTTTCTGGGAACTTGCTTAACAAGAACAACATTTAGAGGTTGTGTTTCAGTCCCAGGCTCACCTGTTTTATTGACGACCAGTAGATGGGTCAGAGGAGCTTGTGGTGGTTGTCCTGGTGAGAGGAAGTACATATTCGGAGAGAGTTCCCAAGAGTCACTTTTTTGATATAACTCATAGAATACATATCCCACAAATTGAGGGATAAGACTAATCCCCAAAAGCAGTAATCTATGTGTAGGAAAATATTTAAAAAAAATTATAACAAGTTTTATACAAGTTTTATTAACAAGTATAAGAAGATAATGAACATAATAATATTTAGAAATAGGTTATAAGCACTGGCCAAACATCTGAATCACACTTTCCCCTCATTTTCTTCTTTTTAAAATGTGATGGTTCCTATGCATCTATCTTTAGTCTTTTTTTTCTCTCTCTCCTCTAAAAGCCAAGTAGGATGCCTGGACATTTCATTCAATCAGCAGGTTATGATTCTTGGCAGATCATTAACACCCAGACTTACTACACCCTGAACCTTTTCCCATCCTTATCCCAATTTTTGTGAAGTACATGGTCTCATTCACTTGGGCTCTAAAGCTCAATTACTTTCCTCCCATTTCTCTCCCTGAAGTATCTTTTCCGGTGGTTGAAGATTCCTATCTCAACCACTTCAGTCTTACTGAGGGGAGTAAGATTCCCATCATTACTTTTGCCCCCAAACTCTTCTCCCTTTCACCTTTGAGGTTGGGCATTTATTGTCTCTTTCCTGACCTCCTTCACCATTGTCCTAAATGGCTGTTTTCACTGTCTCCAATGCCTGTTATTGCCAGGCAATTTTGTACAATTGCCCAATTAAACTTCTTGGCAATCCTTTCTCATAGTCAATCAACTGTTCAAAATAAAAAATGACACCTTACTAGCTCCTTCTTATTCATAAAGTGCAAACACTCTAGCTCCATGGGATAATATATACTGAAAATTATTTTTACATTTTAATAAACTCTGTGTTGCAAATAACTCAGATTAATAATAGTTCTTTGATATCTCATGTATCACTGTACTCAGCACTACTCGCTCTGTCTGGATTTCCATCCTCCTTTCTCTTCTTAGCTAATTAAGTTCCATTTCCTTACATCAAATTCAAATTCTCCCTGTGTTCCTACTTTGATGTCCTTATTTGAATATAATCTTTTTCTAATAAATGCCATAGTTTACAAGACTATTATTTAGTGCACATCTAATCACCCTCAAGGGCAGATGTCATGTCTGATTTATTTGATATATGTTACAATCATTTAATAGAGTGCTGCACAGAGGTGTTCACAGATAATTTTGGATGAATGACTGTTCTCAGTGGAGAGCTGAGCTTTTGCAAGGAGGTGGTACTCGAAGTTGAGAGTAAAGCTATAGGGATGTCAACCTCAAAGTGGGCTCCAGGGATGGTCATAAAGGCCAGGCAGAGACCATGAGCACAGTCTGAAGTCATAATGTACAAAGTCACCCAAGTTTCCAGTCCATCAACTGCAACACTGACTCTACCCTGAGCTTCCAGCCTCCCACTCTTCCCTACAGATTTCAGATTTGCAATTCCCGTGATTCCTTAACATAAACATCTTTATATATATTTCCATTTTTTTTTCTGGGGATTCCCACATAATGATTTTGGTATCTTGGGGAAAGAGGAAATGGTTAAGTTTGGGATGGGACCAAAGTGCTAATACCCATCCACTTGTCAAGAACTTCTACTTCAACCCATTAGTAAGAATAAAATCTGTGTGAAATTAAAAGAAAAATCTCAATATTTATCTGTTGTAATTATTTATCAACATGATTAAAAAATGATTCCTTCAATTAAAGGATGATTCATTGGTCTAGAAGACTGTATGCATTTGCTGGGATTTATTTTGTCTGGGGTTTTTTCCTCCCTTTTTAGTGTTTTGCTCTCTTAAATTTATTTAAATTAAATAAGTTGAACTTATCTGGGGTTCACCAAAGAGATCTGAAACGCTCAGCTACTCACATAGTCCACAGGCTTTTTCTTTCATTCTTTAACTTTAGGAAGCGGACTTTTGCCACTGCACGGACCTGCTGCCTCCAGAGAGCCATGCCGCTGATGGTTTCTCTGGTTTCTCTGAGGGACGACAAAACTTGCTCCAGCTCAACAAGGGTTCCTGTGTCTTTTGCACCATCACTTTGTAATTGTCCCCAGATTCCTAGATCTAAAACACAAGAGCAGTATTTTATAAAATGCTGTTTCACTTGTACGGTATTAGCTTGTCCTGCAATCATCTTTTCAACCAAAGGTGTCAAAGTTACCATCTTGAGTCAAGATGCAAATAACCTAATTCTTGGCATTATTAGAGCAGCTATGAAAGAAATAGGAGAAAAGCACAAAGTATTTGTATAATAAAAGAAAATCATGTATTTTCTAATTTTAAAAGTCCTCTGTCTATAGCTTTATAGGATTTAATTCATGTTAAGGAAATCAATAAAAAGAAACTCATAAATCAAGAGATAAACTGTTTTAGTATTTCTGACCAAAATAAGAGAGCTAGGCGGCACCTGTAGCTCAGGGGGTAGGGTACCGGCCATATATACCCAGGCTGATGTGTTTGAACCCAGCCTGGGCCAGCTAAAAAACAACAATGACAACTGCAACAACAACAATGAAAATAGCCAGGCATTGTGGCAGGCATCTGTAGTCCCAGCTACTTGGGAGGCTGAGGTAAGTGAATCACTTAAGTCTAAGAGTTCGAGGTGGTGACATAGTGGGACTCCATCTTAAAGTGAATCATTTAAGTCTAAGAGTTCTACCAATGGTGACATAGTGGGACTCCATCTCAAAAAAAAAAAAAAAAAAAAAAAAAATAGGAGAGTTAGCACATACAGAAGCCCCTTCCCTTTCCTCCAAGAACATAAAAATACTAGAGAAAATATTTTTTAATATAATTATGTTTAAAAACAAGATAAAAGTTACCTCTTTTGAAGAAAACTCTAGAGAAAAAGCCTATCTTAAACCTCTAGAAAGTTATAAAACACGTGTACTAAAAGTAAAGTATAACCGCTTAAAATATGTGTCAAGTTCATAACTTCAAATATGATTAGAATAGGGAGTGAGGGATGTAAGAACAACAGTTGATCAATAAAAATACCCCAAATGACAAAAATAAAAATAAAGAGCATAGTTAAGAGTAAACACAATAAGATGGTAGCAAACAAGAAACAAACAAAAAATCTTAGAAGCAAACAGAGACTAGAGGCAGAACACTTTCCAGGGAATAACAATTAGACTTGCCAACAGATCTTTCAATAGCAAATGCTGAAGACACAGGAATAATATCTTCAGAATTCTACAAGAGCTACACTTGGAGGGAGGAGCTCAGAGAAGGGTATGCACAGCCATCCAGTGGTGTAATAGACCTTAGAAACTCAGAGGACAGAGGGAGGGAGGGGGGCGAGAAATGGAAAATTAATTATTGGGTATAACTCACACTATTTGGTAACAGGTAAAAGAAAAGGCCTGGCTTCACCACTGTATAATTTATCCATGTAACAAACTATTTGTACCATCTGAATCCATGGAAGCAAATTTTTAAAAACAGAAAAGTAATTGTCAACATAAACTCAGATGTTCTTTTCCCTGTAGCACTTACATTAATGTTACCCCATGTATTTATCATCTGGGGACCTAGTATTGGACATTGCTGTATCCCACAAAGATACATGTTTTCTGTGCTTTAAGTTTTCCCAAGACCAGCCTGAATTATAGCACCAAAAAAAGTATGTACTCTCACGATTCAAAGCATGTTTTCAAGGTAAAATATTGTACACAAAGACAAAAGTCAAATTTCTTTTTTTTTTGTCCTTCCTTTATGACTTTTTTTATTTTACCTGATTCATCAAGTATGGATTTTCCTTCTAATTTCAGGAACACCTCATTCAACGTTGTAATGGAAACACCATAGTTCTCAATGCCTTGATTAGAACATTTATCAAGATCCCTGTAAAGGTCTAAAAGAAGGCATAGAAAATAGAGAATATAATATAATGTAATATAATGTAATGTAATATAATATATAACGATAATCACTTTTAAAAAGAAAATATTGAAAATAGGACAAATGTACTCATCATAAATAAAACCATGATATAGATATTCCCTTATTTCTAAAATTAAAAAATACAGTGTATTTTTTGGTTTCCATGTTGTTCTGAGTACCAAAGTTTAATTTAAAAATTTATATTTTTGTTCTTTGAACATTACATAGATTTTTGGGGAAAAAAACCTATTTTATTTAACGTACTTTTAAATTTTTCTTTCTGTTATAGGAAGTGTTTAATTCTTAAATCCCAATTAATAAAAATATTTTCCAGAGAATATAGATTTATACTTTAATATTAGAATTGTTAGGGAACTATAATAATAAATATAAAATAATTGATGTTTATAGAAATATTAAGTGCCACAGAATCTCTCCTGGTTCAAAAATGTGTAAATTGCTGGACGGGCTGAAGTATGCAAGTAACGTTACACACTTCTTGCCTCCCTCCTTCTAGCTGTCCACCCCCCTTCCTTTTTCTCTCCCTCTTTGTTTCAGCTTCTGACTGCAGCGTGAAAATTGTACAGAGCCTTGAGAGAGGTTAGGTCCTTATGGTGGATGAGTGGGTCCTTTTGAGAGATAATTTTTTTTTTTTTTTTTTTTTGAGACAGAATCTCACTATGTCACCCTCAATAGAGTACTGTGGCAGCACAGCTCACAGAAACCTCAAAGTCTTGGGCTTAAGCAATTCTCTTGCCTGAGCCTCCTGATTAGCTGGGACTCCAGGAGCCCGCCACAACACCCAGCTATTTTTTGGTTGTAGTTGTCATTGTTGTTTGGCAGGCCTGGGCTGGATTCGAACCCTCCAGCTGAGGGGTATGTAGCTGGTGCCCCAGCCGCTGAGCTACAGGCACCAAGCCTGAGAGATAATTTTTTAAAAAGATGTTGGATGATCCTTGAGCTGTCCAGGAAAACTGAAAGTTGGATAAAGGATGAAATTTTCTAAATCCTGGGAGAAATTAAAGGCTTCTATCTTAAATATAAATACATTACAAACATAAAGAAAATAGAAATGTATTGATAAGGGATAATGAGCTCTTAAATCTACCTAACTTTAGGTTCTCTTCAATTTCATTAAATTGCTCTATCCCCTTTAGCAATCAGGCCAAACTATGTTCTGCAGTAATCACACACAAGATTTCTGTTTTCATAGGTGACATATATCTCGAAGATACCGTGTATGCACCTGTGTAGCCTTATTTCATGATTCTAGGATGAATCCATTTCATTAGCTTTTAACAAATCTGAAATGAGGATGTATTATGAATGATGGCAAATCATATTTTAAATGGCAGTGTGAGTTCTTTCTGTTCCTTCCTTAGTGATACATCCTGTAGATGAGGATTTTCTTACACCTGATGAAATATCATCGGTACTACACCTCAGATCTTATTCTAGATAATTTATTTACCATATATACTTGAGTATAAGCCGACCCCCTTAATTTTACCCTAAAAACTGGGAAAACGTAGTGACTCGAGTATAAGCCGAGGTGGAAAATGCAGCAGCCACTGGTAAATTTCAAAAATAAAAATATATACCCAAAACAATTA
>CAUYPK010166576.1:0-15655 GCA_963574355.1 Loris lydekkerianus
GGCCTGAAACTGCCTCTACCTAGATACAGCCAATGTGGTACCATGCTACTGGCCTGACCCTGTCACTCACCTCTTCCCCCGCCTTCTTTCCCTGCCCCTTCTCCACAATAAAAAAATTAATAAATTCAAAAAAAAAAAAAACAAAACAAAATCTCAATAATATCTACAAGGTGCCCATGTGCTTAACAATATGGCAGTTGGAGTATGTCTGGGTGGGTTGTTTTAGGGGCTATGCAGTATGACTCGTAAACAGGCCAAAGGCACAGGAGAGACCACCCCAAATCTCTACACTTATGTCTTTGGTAGTATGGAGCATTGGTTGGGGGGTCACCACAACATGAGGAACTGTATTAAAGGGTCACGGCATTAGGAAGATTGAGAACCTCTGCTCTAGTCTCTTCTGAGCTTACTAATCGGCTCAGTCAACCAACAAAACAGCTAAACACCTTCCTCAGAAAATAAGTGAAGTGCATGCCATTAGGATTTTTGTTAACAAAATCTCAATAATATCTACAAGGTGCCCGTGTGCTCAACAATACGGCAGTTTGAGTATGTCTCAGTGGGTTGTTTCAGGGGCTATGCAGTACGACTCGTAAATAGGCCAAAGGCACAGAAGAGACCACCCCAAATCTCTACACTTATATCTTTGGTAGCATTAATATTTGAAACGGTGTTTCCTCCAGTATCCATGGTTTGGTTATGCTAATTCATGAGCCAATTAATTTATACATATTCCTTAAACATCTACTAGATTCAAGGTGTTATATATAGGTCACTATAAAAGTTTTCAGGCAGACAGTGTTATGGTCCACTATTTCACTTCCAAGAAACATAGTCGACAGTGTCTGATTCACCCCTGCAAGTTTCAACTTGCCCAGATTGACGGTGTCCCTGGAACGGCTTCATTTCTTTCCGTCCGCACGGATTCTGTGGATTTTTGTGTTATCGCAAAACTTTTTTAATGATTCGTATAATAGATATGATTCAAGGAAGCATGAAAGTATGAGACACACGTTCTCAGCTATTATTTTCTGAGCAGCCTTTTTCTGGACACACCTGTGCACACCAAGTATCAACTAGCAGTGTGTGGTTGAAGGGGTGACTGGTGCTAGGGGAGGCTGGGAGCAGTCCAAGCCCCCAAATCCTGGCCTGAGCAGAGGGAGCTTAAACTCATGGTGTGAGAGAGAGGATGGAGTTGGAAACAGGAAGATTAGCTGGGAGGGGTTAAATCATTCCCAGCATAGTGAACAGGGTGAGGGATGGAGAAAGAAGGGCAGGAAGGTGGGCCCAAGGGAGGGCTCTTCATATAATTGTCCATTTTATTGCTTTATAATGACTGATATTGCTCTAAACTTATGGCAAAAAAACAAATGCTTACAGTTTTGATAGTAAGAAAGGCTGTGTTGTTGTACAAAGAAGGGAGGGGAGTTATCCCATTGTGGCTCAGTTATTCCATCAGTAATTTACTATTTTATATACATATATGTATGTATGTACACATACACACAAATATATATAATGTATACATCACAACGTGCTTACCACAATGTAATTATGAGCCCTTTCTGAACCTTCATCCTGCAATAGAAGATTTTGCATGCCTACTCCACTGGGTTAATAGAAAGAGGATTAATGATATAGAATGTGGACGCATTTAGAAAGCTTTGTAAAAATATCTGCAGTGAAAGAGCAAGGGATAAAAAAGGAGAGAGAAACAGGGAAAGATACAGAAATACAAGTTTTGCCTTTAGAGTCTCAGATCTGAGAGTACTTTGGATGTGGGACTCAGGGATGAGCATGTCAATAGTTACAGACTCTTCAAATGTTACTCGGCTCACCAAAGCTCACTCTACTAGCGTGAATTAATCTGTACACGAGTCCCAAAGATGCATTTGGTTTGATTTGATTTACAATTTTGGAATCTACACTCAGCATCTGTAATACACCATGCCTGAAGCTATTCTCCTGATGCACATATGAGACTTCTATCAAAATCAGAAAAGACACATGCATTGTGCAAAGATTTTCAAGTTCCAGATGGCTTTTCCAATAGACCTGTATCACTGTCCCGCTCAGGCTTTTGGTGTAAGGCACAGGGGAGGCTATGGAGAGCAGCCCATCCCTTCCGGACCGTCTCTAGGGCTCCAGCACCCGCAGAGGGTGTGGTGAAGAGACTGTGTCCTCTCACAGCAAATAAGAAGATGGGACGGATTTTTTTTTTTTTTTTTTTTTTACGTCTTAAGCAGAAAGGATTGAACACAATAAAAGAGATTAGGAAGAGCATAGAAAAGAACTTTTTGTCTCTTAAGCCTGTGCCACCATCGATTTCACGTATCTAATTATCTCATTTCACTAGATCATGTGAGTCTATTTTTCACATCACCAACTGAGCATCCATCTTCACTACATTGGAAAGCACATTTTCCAAAAGTCCTGTGTTTACTCATCTCTTAACACAGTTTCAAATTGGTGGGTCAAACATTGAATCTCTAAAGACCAAGGCAAATATACTTCATTCTTTATTACTTACAGATTATTTTCACTGCCTCATGTCTTTGCTATCTCTACAATGGTTTTGAAAAGGACAAAGGTGTTACAGGAAAGACACCCGGGAATGATTTAATCATCCATAGCTAGTGTGTCGGTAAAAGGGAAAGATGGACCACAAATTTCCTTTTCTCTTGCTATAAACAAGGAGTGAGAATGCTCAGAATACTTTCTATAAAAAATACATTTTGCTTAAAAGCCAGTATCATGAATTCTGTGCTCTTTCCCCTAAAATATTGTTTCCAATAATGGTGTTGAGGGAGGAAAATAGAGTTAATACTTTGCAGTCAACTTAGTCTAGTGCACCATAGTTTAAATAAATCAATATTTAGAAAATGGTATCTTAGACAAAGCAAGATGGTGTTATTAAATCTCCATAAATCTTTTCACAAAACTACAGAAAGAAGCTGAAAATAAAGTGACCACTGTGTGAGTTTCTTATTGCTGTTGTAGTAAGTGAACACAAACTCAGTGGCTTAGAACAAATCTCGTTTATCATCTTACAGCTCTGGACGTCAAAGGTCCAGAGCAATCCTGAGACTAAGCCCAAGTGCTGGCAGGGTGACATTCCTTTCTGGAGGCCCCACACAGGATTTCTTTCTTCCATTTCTTTAAAGTCTTACCATTTTGTTAGAATGTATCTCGATGCTTATGTACGTATTTATCTTTTAGAGTTAATGTTTATAGCTATTCATTGTGTCTTTTCAATGGGGAGATTCAAATCATCTTTTGATGATGTCTTTGTCTCTTATAGATAAGAGGCGAAAATAAATGTCAAAAGAATAGAATAACACTAAAAATCATTAAACCAATATACTAAAAGAAAACAGATTAATAAAAAGTTAATAATAGGGCGGCGCCTGTGGCTCAAAGGAGTAGGGCACCAGCCCCATATACCAGATGGAGGTGGTGGGTTCAAACCTGACCCCGCCCCCCCCAAAAAATTTAATAATAAAGCATCTAAAGGTAGCTATTAATGAACAAAGGTAAAACTCAAGCAGGCCATCCTCATTCGAGATGGCTGGTGAGCCCCAGGCACCAAGCATAGGAAACCCTAGAGGCCTGGTGTCCTGTGTTGGAGTCCCAAGAGAGGAAGGCCTGGGATGTGACCACCATCTCACACACACAGATGCCACCTGCACTTTCAACGTGCATCTTTATTCTAGGGCATACTTAATATACTTTACCATATCACTATGATTGGCACAGAACTTGAGCAAAACAGGAGCTTCCCTGCTTTCCCAGTTTGAGAAAACGCAGCCCACTGAGCTCAGCCACAGAAAAGTGATGAGAGAAGTTTCCAGGCTAGGCCTGATGGAGCATTCTCCATCTCCAGGGATGCCCATGGTTCCACCAGCTGTTCACGAGCTAGGCCTGATGGAGCATTCTCCATCTCCAGGGATGCCCATGGCTCTACCAGCTGTTCACGGGCAGTAAAGGCCTGCGATCCTGCTCTTCAGGTGGCTAAGCCAGACGGCACTGACACGCTCTCCCTCTGTCCATCATTCACTTGTCAGGCCTGTGCTTTCTCGCCTTGGTCCCCAAGTAACTGAGAGCAGCATGGTGCCCAGCTGTGGTGATAACTCAACCCCTCCCTCCCAACTAGGAAGCGACCATGTGGAGGTGTGTGCAGTAAGTAACAGCGTGTAGGGGGTGTCTTAGTCTGTGCTGCTGTCAGAAAATACCCGAGACTGGGTAACTCACAAACAACAGACCTTTATTTCTCACAGCTCTGGGGGCTAGAAAGTCCAAGATCCAGGTGCTGGCAGATTCGGTAGCGGGTGAGAGCTGCTGTCTGCTCCCCAGATGCTATCTTGTTGCTGCATCCTCATGCAGCAGAAGGCAGAAGTGCTGGCTAGTTCCCCTCGAGCCCTTCCATAAAGGCTCCAATGGGCACTAACCCCTTCATGAGAGGAGAGTCCTTATGACTGATCACCTCCTAACACCGTCTCCTTGGGCTCTCAGTTTCCACACAAATTTTGAATGAATGTGTACATTGACACTGCAGCAAAGGGAGCCCACAGATTTGGGGGAGTGAAGACACTGCTGAGAATACATGGCCCCCACCACTGCTGCTGTTCTCTCTGGGTTACTGGATTTGCACGGCCTCCTAAATGCTCCCCAGAGGTGATTCAGTTCCCCAGGGAGGCTCACCACTCTGTGCAGACTTTCACTACATGTCAGGAGGGCCGTGAGGGGCTTCCCTCCCTGAGAGGCCAGCGGAGAAGGAGGACTTCCTCCCTCTTCACAGTGGCTCTTCATTAAGAACTCAAGAATAAAGAACAGGCTGGCTGCACACCTTCCATGCACGGGTTCCTTGTCTCCAGATTCTTCCTCCGACACAAATGGGGGAAATTGAGCTCCTGGTGGAGGGAAGCCCCACTCCTGCTTGTGCACATCATCCCTGAGCAGCGGGTGAGAGAAGTCACCCCCAGTGCAGGCCACGCAAATCTCTTCTCTCATTTTGGTGACTAGCAATACATTTGGTGACTAGCAATACACCTGGCATGCAAAGAAAATCAAGTCCATCCCGCTCTCCCAGCTTTTCACAGTTTGAGCCTTCAAGCACCTTAAGGATTCTTTTTTTTTTTTTTTTAATTTATTTTTTTTATTATTTATTTATTTTTATTATTATTATTAAATCATAGCTTCATACATTAATATGATCATGGATATGTTTGCTTTACAAGTTCCCAAACTCCTTTCTGGCCCCAGGCTGTTGGGGCTGGGCAGTGAGCTCCAAGGCCACAGAAAGCAAAGGCTTTCAGCAGATAGGAGCTCACCTCACACTCTCAGACCTTGCAGAGACCAGCTTCTGAATGGCAAGTGCCACCAGGACCTTTGGATCAGGAGGGGTGGTGGCATGAAGGGAAGTCATTCAAGAAGGAAGAGGTCATCTTGCCCCTCTCAATGGATCCCGTGTGGACTGATGAATAACATAGGGAAAGTAATGATGGACTCACCTCATTCCCCAGTTGTGGTCTCTGTAAACACATAAGTGAAGTTGTCATTGTGAGGTTTTTTGGTTTGTTTGCTTTTTGTCCTCACTGTGCATAGTGTTTCCGGAATAGCCGAGCATGATGCATATGTGGGTGTGATGCCAACAACTGAATAATCAGCTCCCAACCTGCTCCAGGTGGCCAAGTACAGAGGCCAGGACATTGACTGCCCTGGAGCCTTGGGGGCAGGTAGAGAAGAGTGGCTCCCACAACGCTGCTGCGTCCCTTTGTCAATGTGCAAATTGCAATACTTTTTCTTCATGGCATAATAGAATAGAGATATTTTTAAATCAAGCACATGAAGTTGAATTATTAATATTTCCTACTTCCATATGCGCTGTGGTTTAAACACAATTTTGCAGGCAAACTGGAAACATAACTGCCATTTATCCGTTTCCATCTGAAGGAATGAAAACATTATAATTGATTTCTAAGTAGGCTGTTGGGACGCAGCCTCCTGTTGAGCACTCGGTATTAACTTTCTCCCACATATACTTCCTAACGACACGCCGTGTTTCTCCAGCACCCATGACGAAAAGGGAAGTGTGACTTGTCAGTTGTGGCTGAGTGGCCTTTAGAAATGATTCAGGTAATCTGGGCTGTTTCTCTCCATAACAACCCCAAGACCATAAGCCGAGTAACAACAACAGAAAGTGATGGATCTGCTTGTGTGGCACGCTCCCTGGAAGAAACAGAGGCTGGTGAGGGCTGCCGGATGTCTGCAACTCTCTCAAGGGTGGACGGACACCAGGACACTGGCACAACAATGCTCAGAGGCCCTTGAGGGAGGCACCAGAGGGCAGGACAGACCCCTCATGGCCTGTATTGGCTGTGGCCAAACCTACACTAAATCCAGCCCTGCTCGGTGCCCAGAGATCCAAGTTTCCGGAACTACACAGCTAAGGAGGAAACTCTGGACTTGGACAACTCACCAAAGTCTACTGTGAGGACCAGTCAGCTGGCCAAGCCCTGGCAACACCTGAACATCAAAATATTGCCAGAGAGCCCAGCTCAGGCCTGCTCTTTCAGGCCTCTGAGGGTCACCAGTACTAGTGCGTGCCTATTTCAGTTACGGCCAGGCATGAGCCACAAGCTACCTAGTGAGCGTAAGGAGATTATAATAACGCTGGGCTAATTGGCCAAGTCTCCTGCCCTCAGAAATCTCTAAGTGCCCCTGCAGTAGCTGGTTGGTGCTAAGGCAACAGAGTGACACAGGCTGGGGGCTCCAATAGCACAGATGCATTTTTTCACCTCTGCAGGCTGGAAGTTGGTCCAGGTATTTGAGGGTCAGTGTCCTCTGGGGCCTCTCTCCTGCAGGCTGTCGCTGAGGAGTTTCAGTGGCCTTCTACCTCTATGCATGCCTGGTCCTAATGTCCTCTTCCCATAAGGACAACAGTCCTGCTGGAGTAGCAGCCACCCTAATGACCTCATTTAACGTAATCACCTCTTTAAAGAATCTATCCCCAAATACAGTCATATTCTGCGGTGCTGAGAACTTCAACATATGAGTTGGGTGGGTAGATATAATTTAGCCAGTAACAACCTCACACCAGGCATGGGGGGGAATACACACACATACACACACGTACACACACATACACACACACACACGTGCATTTATTTATTCCAAGAAACTATAATCATTACATGTAATGATGTGGTCATTTTATTTTCCCTTCAATACAATGAAAAAAATTAACAAAGCTTACCCCCATATTATAATCAGAGTAGAAAATTTTCTTTTTTTTCTTCAGAGACAGGGTCTCTTGGAGAACAGCCACATTCACTTGTTCATACTGAGTCTGTGACTGTTCTCCCATTAGGAGGGCAGAAGTGAGTAGCTGCGACAGAGACCTTTACAGCTGCAAAGCCTCAAGTATTCATCTGACCCGTTACAGAAGACTGCTGATCCAGGCCTTAAGTCCCAGCCTCCATCCCCTCTATTCTAGGACTTAAACACTTGACATTCAGCAGCCCAGCTTCCCTTTTGATATGTAAAACTAGCCCTAAATCCCCTTTTGCCCCATAAAGCCTGACTTTCATGCTTCATCTTAGGTCCTCAGAAAAACAGTGGAGGGGAGGGGAGGCCACATAGTGACTTCATTACGTCCTTTGCTTTGGACATCCTGGTCCACATTAAGATAACCCGTGAGATGGGCTCCCCTGTGGGGGAGGTGGAGCTATGCGGGACTGGTGACAACAGGAGGACAGGGATATTCTTCAAACACAGAGGAGAGGGATATTCTTCAAACACATCCTCCTCAGGATGCTGAGGACGCAGCACGCAGCGCAGTGAAAGGAGGGAGACACGCTCCTCAACAGGGGAAGGACAGGGCAACGGGGGAGGAAGAGCTGAGAGGTGTGGGGCGTGTGCGTGAGAACCTCAGGGATGGAGGAAGATGTGGGCGTGCAGATGAAGGAAGAAACACAGCCTGAAGCAAAGCCTGTGCAGGCGGCCCCCCCATGAGACTGTGAGGCCCACTGGAAATGAGGGAGGCACAGTGACCCCTTACCAGTGTGAACTAAAATAAGATCCCAACCCCCCACCAACTGAACTGACCCCTCCTGGGTAAGGGAACTCCAGAGAAACTTTAAAAGTGAATGCCCAGCCATGACAGCATGGGAGGTCACACAGGCCTCACCGCAGAGTATCACTATGGTTACTGGATGGCCAAGGGGAGCGCCACCCAGGTGGCTATAGTGACATGTTGCAGGAAGATAAGGCCCGACAGAGAGAAAGAGCACCCAAACACCACGTTTATAAGAAAGAGGAAGGGCTTTATTCACCAGCTGGGAGTTTACGGCCTAGAAGAATTCCAAATGGCGGCACTCCCCGACTGGCTTGGCATCTGCCTTTTTATCGACAGTCAAAAAGTTCCACCCCACAGGTACCCTTCTCATTGGCCAGTTTGAATCAAGCAGGAGATGCTCTTCCAGCCCCTACAGAACTACAGGATTTCACAGAAGTGGAAATTTCCAAGTTCCAGGGAGTTAAGTCTACAAATTCCCAAGAGCTGAGTCACCGTGGAGAGGACCCTGCAGGTGTATCCTTGTGGTCACCTTGAGAAGACCTGTTCTCCTAGACCTCACCCTTCTCAGCTATCCTCTCTCAACATCAGCAAGAGATGTGCAGCACTTTCTCTTGGGTTAGTCCTCGAACTGAATTGCCCAACCTCATATATTGGGTACCTGCCCTCAGAATAAATTCCTGCTCCCGTCGTTCAGGCAAGATGGCCAGCATGCAGGCTGCTACCCTTTGTGAGACATAAATCTCTCCCTTCCAACTGGCAGACCATGTGCTTTGAGAGTGCTCCCTGAGAGCTGATCTCTGCAGCGAAGAAGGGGGCTCTGCGTACCCTTTAGCTCCACTCTCAGTACTTCCTCCTCTAAGGAGTCCAAAGGGGACAGCAGCTAAAAGACCTTCTCCTTTTAGAGTCTATAACATGATCCAAATTGATCCTAAATGTTTACCCCGATTTGTGGAGAGGTCACCACGTGCAGAACATTATGCCCAGTGACGTGGGCTGCATTCCAAGACCAGCTGGCAGAAAGAATGGAAAGACAGCTCCCGGCTGCAGAAAACTGTCTCATCATCCCTGGGATGAGAAGATGCTGTTGCATGCTTAAACAGTGTCCCTAGGTCCTGATCTAATTGAAGTAATTTATGCCCTTTAAACGCTTTCTTTCTGCTTTTGTCTGATGATTTCACCCTTTCTAGTTTGTAATATCCATAGGAATTTGCATTTTAATGGAGGCAGTAACACAAAGCTATTTAGAAAGCCTCACTGAGAAATTTGTTTCCAATACTTTTATTTCCATGAACTTTACATTGAAGTATTAAGATGTATGGCATCAGTCTAGTTCTTTAACAATTCTCCATCAAATCCATTCCCTAACGTTTGTCTCTGACTTCCAATTGCTCTCCTCAGTTCACCAATGTCACAAAACTTAGGGATCACAATAGCAAGAGAAGGGGCCCAGCACTCTTCTAAATAGGACTTATTGATTTGCAGATAATTTAATTTCATTCCGTTTAATATGTGCCTTCTTTAATTGGGCTCTTGTCACCCACAAAACCTTGAATTCTTGTGCGCTTAAAACAAGCTTGACAACTAATTCTAATCATAGAAGAATAGCCTACTCTTTCCTGGATCCAACTTGCCCCAAATTAAGCCACATTCTCCAACCAGCAGGGCACCTGCTGACAGAACTATTGCATTTATACCTTCCACCCCATCAGGACATTCACCCTAACCCTTTGAACATTGCCCCTAGGCCTTTTCATTTCACTCACGTGCCTGAAAGACAGTTCACTTTTACTGTGCATCGCAAAAAAATCTAAGAAGTGAGACTGCAGAAACACTGCTGTACGCAGGAAGGACAGAACTCTTGTCTCCTGAATCCTGCTATATTCTCATTACAGGCCTCCTGGTCTCAGGTACCAAATTATCCACTAAAGGTTCATACATACACAAATATGGCTAAAACTACATAAGCACAAGACGTATATAATAGTCACATGTGCATTCATGCTGTGCTTCCATTTCCCTCATATTTGTCTATTTCTCCCTCAGTACTAACGATAGGAGTAGCCTCCACCTTCCACATAAGACCAAGGAACATCTACAGCAGGAGGAAGACTACAGTGTGGGGGAGCTGTCAGAGTTCAATTGCAAACCTGTGGCACAGTGGGGATGTTTCACACATCCTCTTCTTTCCATATTTGCTCATCCTCTGCTTCAGATGCTCCTAAATTATTCTTGAATCGTAGTTGAAACAGAGATTAGTTATCAGGTTTTTATGCAGCGTTTGTACAAGCAGTGACTTGTATCTCAATGAAACATGTTACATTCTTAAAATGCTGCTATTGTGCTTCACAGCTTAACCTGGGCCACCACGAAAACATAGCATTAGACGTCCATCTTTTGATCGTTTGAGAACAGTAGATTACATTTTTCTAATCGCATCCTCCTATCTTCATTCATACGTGCACCATTTTGTGTCACTAAACTTTTTAGAAATTTATATTAATAATTGCCTCTAACAAGTAATTTCTCCACTTGTAAACGGAAGGGAGAGAGAAGGTCAAGGGAAGCAAAGTGGATTTTATTTTGCATCTCCTACCCACATAACCCTGTTAGGGCTTTTATACATAGTATGTTTCATGACTTCACAAAAAATAAAACATAAATTCTGCATAATTAAATGTGAATCGTGAATGGAACATAATCTGTCTTCTGAAGCTGGCAGCCCAGCTTGGGTGCAGCAAGGGACTCCAATAGTGATCTAGAGTTCACCTTTTCCAGCTGATTAATAGCCTTGGAGATTATTAGCCCAGGGACAAATCTCAAAACAAAAGAGTGGGTGATTGCCAGTGACTTCCTGGGCAAACATCACAGCCCAGAGAGCTTAGTTCTGACACCAGGGATCTAAGTAAGAGTTGTGCCAGATCCTGAGGCAGGCAGAGCACCACAGTGTGGGATGGAAACTCCAGGAAATCATTTCCAGGACCTGCACGTTCCAAGATGGCCCAGGATGTTTGGCAACGCTTGATACTGTGTGGAGACAAAGCCTTTATTTTAAATGTGATGTCCACAAACTCCTAGCTGCAGAATGGGTGCCAAGTTAAAGTAATCCAGTAATCCTGTCCCAGGATTCCTATTAAATGGACTAGAAGAACGGACTCATGTAGATAAAATTTCTCTGCTTTTCCCTTAACCCTTTTGGTCAAAGATACCCAATCTACTTATTGAATTATGGACATCCATCACCTGTAACCCAGAGATTCACTCTGTGCCACATGAATTCTCCTTGCACATGCATTCTAAATTATCTCAGGTTTGTGACAGGACAAACTAACCCCTGGCAATCAATCCTGTTTATACTTTACAATGAGAGCGTGACACAGAATAAGAGAATTGGGGCTGACCAGCAGAAAGGCAAGAGAATCAACATCATGATTCCTCTGTCTGGACTCCCCAAGCTTCCCTGCAACCACAGAAAGTAGTGGACGTGGCTCCAGCTATATTAAACTGAGAGAGGACACCCGGAAAGGGTGAGGTCTACAACAGAGGTCTTCTCAAGGAGACCACAAGGATACACCCGCAGGGTCCTCCCCAGGATGACGTAGCTCTTAGGAATTTGTAGACTTAACTTCCTGGGGCCCTAAAAATTTCCCCTTCTGTGGAATCCTGTAGTTCTGTGGAGGCTGGAACAGCATCTCCTGCTTGATTCAAACTGACCAATGAGAAAGGCACTTCTGGGCTGGAACTTCTTGACTGGAGATAAAAAGGGCAAGACCAAGCCAGTTGGACAGCATGGCCTTTTTGAATTCATCTATGTCTTTGCTCCACCTGCTGAATAAAGCCTTTTTCCTCTTAAATAGAGTGTTTAGGTGCTTTCTCTCCATTGGGCCTTGTCTTCCTGCAACAACATGATCCTTGTCATTTCTCCCTGGGTCTGCTAACAGCTCATTCATTCTCCAGGAGGAAGGCTTTTATCACCAAGCAGGATTTCTGCTGTAAGTCAGGAGAGCTCAGGTCCACAGTGCTTTCATAATGAGGAAGAGTATGCCTTCCTATTACAGGACATAGCAGCGTAGGGCCGTAGAAACTACAGTAGCCCTAAGACGCCCCTGTACTTCCCAGCATGAGAGAAGCAGCTGCAGAGAAATAAGCTATCCAGCAGAAGAAGGGCGTCCGTGCCTTGCACTGGCTGTTTTTGCTCTTGTTCCCTGAGATCTTCCAACAGCCTCTGGTGTGAACAGGTAAGCAGGGAGGCCTGCAACCCAGGCGGCTTCCCTTCTGCGGCTGTCCCCTGCTGCTGAAGCCTTTCTCACTGTGTGAAGAGTGTGTCCTCGGGGACACTCCTGCCAGCATGGGGCTGTGGCTTTTGAAGGGGGCTCAATCCTTCCCTGTGCATCTTCTCCAGCCCCACACTGGCCAGCAGGCCACAGGCCTCCACTGATGGACTGCAGGTGTTGGCCTCTGTGGAGACTTCTGTCTGTTCCCGGAGTTCCCAGGTCCTCAGATAAATCAGCTGATGAAAATTAATGTAAGGTGGGTGGAGAGGTAAAAGCATGATCTGTCTAGCTTTGAAAAACCCATGTTCTTCTCATTGTTAGTATCAGGGAACCTGTTAGATAATGTTTTCTACATATTCTGCACACCACACGTACTCTATGTTGCTTTCCATGTATCTTTCTAAAACCCAACAATTATTTCCTAAATAGCATTTGTGAATTTCAAAAGAGGTGACAAAATATTCAATGATTCTACAGGAATTAGCTCAAAGAGTTGGAATAAGACAAGCAAATTAAATAGTGATTTGACTGCAATGTCTTTTTATTCAAGGACAAATTTGATCATTTTTAAAAACAGTTCTGATCTTCATTATCCATTAAACCTATGAAAGTCTAGAACATTATTGTCTTGCTATCAAATGGTGTATTACAGTAAGAGAAATTACATTTGGTTTTACTATTCAAGGAGTTAGAATTAGTACTCAAGAGGTACTTAATTTCTTATGAATAAAGTTTTAAAAGAAAGATGTATCCATATTGCTATTTAAGGCAATAGCTATAAACTTTTACGACATCTGTAAATTTGCACTGAGCTCTGCAGCTGACTACCTCCTTGCACACACATTAGCTATCTGGGAGTTCTTGCAGCAAACCAATGGGTGTAAATTAACAGCTCCTCTCCAGAGATGATTTAGCTGAAGGGCTCACCTGACAATGAACTGGCTGTGGATGACTCAGTTCAATAGCAGACCCCAAACCCAAAGATTTATGATTCAAAATCGTACGCCCTTTCACATAGCATTTTAAAACTTGCTTACCAAGAAACTCTCTTGTGGAAAATGTGGGACACAAAATTAGCTCCATCATTGTACACGCTGTTCTATCATTTTGAAATTCATAAAATGTTTATCGTAATCAAGTATAAAATGATGGCTAATTCGCTTATCTTTTAATGCTAAAAGTACCGTGATTTGGCCTAATGGCATTCTCCTTGACGTTACCAATTTGTCCATCTTTACAGATTGATGCTATTACCATTCTGCCTAACTAATGATACACACCAGCGTGCGAGACAAAGACGGAGCACACAGGTGGGCTCTCGGGGTAGAGTTGTAGGTGCTCTGCAGGTGAAACACCCAGTGCTTGGAGCACTGCTAGATCAGGGCCTGCACTTCTCCACGCTGCCCAGAGGCACTGCCAGGTGGACTGCTTTCTCAGTGTGCCTTGGACAACACATCAGGACGGATCAAGATGTTCCTTTGAAATCGCAAAGGTACAGACAGCATCTACAGACAGAGGACCGAAAGGGAGGACCTGCTCCTGAATTCCATTCTGGCCTCATGCCTGAAGGTAGAGATGATGGTTTGTCATGATGCAGTGGAACTGACAATCAGTGACTCACAAATCCCTGCACACCAATGCTGAAGATGACTTGGGTACTTCTCTCCTACCACTGTCCTATGGAAGCCTTCTGTTACCTCCCAGTGCTGCTCCTGAAGCATCATTTGGAACATTTGAATGTTGTGTTTAAGTACACTGATCTGTTTTCTGGCTATCTCTGATAATGGCTTTCGGCTAGCACATCTTTCTCGCATTGGAGTGTGGCTGTAATTCCAGCTTTTACTGGTGAACTAAAAGGCCCACCTGAGACTTTTAGACACTGCTCTAAGAACCTGGGAAAGATGGCAAAGTCACTTTTGAAAAGCTGCACGGATTAAAGATTGAAGATGTCATTAATGTGGTCATTATTTTGACATCGTGCTATGATTTTTTGTTGTAAAGAGTGTATAGAAATGAAAGGATGGTATCTGTGTGGCCCACCTTCCTCAAAGCCATTTCCAAAGTGAGGTTAGTTCCTTAGGCCTGCCCCAGATCATTCCATTTCTTCTCCTAACCCCTGAATGCCTGACCTGGCGGCCCGTGATTGCCTCACAGCCAAATCCATGTGCATCTTGAGTGTGGTTGCTGGGATGCAAAACTTTGCTTCTCTTAATGTCCATCCTTCTTACCCAATAGCTCTAATCAGATGCCAGTGACATCCATTCTACCTTCTGAGGGCTCTCAAATCTGTCTGTCCTCTTCATTTCTACCTCCACCTTCCCAGTTCAGGTGGTTATAACTCTCCCTAGCCCAAACTACCTGCAAACTCATCAGCTACCTGTCCTTCTGTTTCTGCTTCACAGAATCTTGGACACCTCACAACATCACTAGTTCTAAAGTCTGGCTCTCCTAGCCCCCACCTTGACATCTAGGCCATGCCTTCCCGTCTCTCACAAGCACAGTGCAAACACTTGAGGCCCACGAGTCTCGGTCTGCCCACACTCTGCAGACTGGTGTGGTCTCCCTTAAGGCACACCCCCCCAAATTTCTTATATAGCACATCTGTAATTACTTAGAGAAAGTACCAACTCATCAGTAATTAATACAAAATAAAACGTACAGGTAAAGCTTGGCAATGACTTGGGTGATACTTATTTTCCATTTTGTTACTCGTATTCTGAAATGTGGTTCTCAGCGACTCTGCATTGCCTGGATAACAAGAAAGCTTAGAAGTGGCTGTGCTCTGGGCCCACTTATACTCAAGGCTTCCTGTTGACTTCTGCCTTAATTTCTGCTTTCCAACTTAGCACATCAACCCAAATTCCAGGCTCAGTGGCTTGGACAACAAGTAACTGGGACCCTTCCTGCTAGCATTTCTGTGAATCTCCCAGAGAGACTTAATTTCTACTTTATCTCGCCTGAACCTTGATTCTTCAATGGCAACTGCTATCTCCTGAAGTGACAAAAAGACCCCATTACATAGGACCCAACACCCTAGGCTTTAGCTGTGTGCTGTCCTTGAGTTAGCTGAAAATGTCACTGGGATGCGAGAGGCTTCTCCAGTCTTTTGCCCTTATGTTCCTCTCATCCACTGCACAGACCCTTTTGTGTTGCCTGATTGGTCAAGTGGCAGCCCAACTGTGCACTGTCACCCAATACACCTGTATTCCTGCACACCAACCCAACCAGGAGTAGATGGGTGTATATGGGTGTATATATGCACGTGTCTCCATGTGTGCACCTGGGTGCGTGTGTGTGTGTGTGTGTG
>CAUYPK010166577.1:0-15866 GCA_963574355.1 Loris lydekkerianus
GAAACTTACTAAATCCACAATTCAAATGTCTTCATACAATAACTAAGAAAATGCCATGAAGGCTATGTTAAACAGTTTGATGAAAATATTTCAGATTGTATATGAAACCAGCACATTGTACCCCTTGACTGCACTAATGTACAGAGCTATGATTTAATAATTAAAAAAAAGAAAAGAAAAAATATGTTATGGATTACAAATCCACAGTCTACTTTCCAATGTGAGCATGCCACATTTCTCTCCCACTCCACGGCTTTCTCTGGCCCTCTCCTTTTTTTTTTTTTTTTTTTCTTTTAACAAAAAACAGTTCAGACCCTGGAGAAAATCCAAAATAATGAAATTGCTTTATCCAAAGTCACCTGCCATTTAATGTGTGTCTGCTACATCTCTAGATATACCTTATATAACCCTCCCCCAGTGGGCTAAAACAACTCCTTTATAGTTTTTGAAACATGGTAGATGACCATTGTGGTATTTATTATTTATCTTTACCTTAAATATGTGGAATCTGAAGTTCAGGAATACTAAGTGGCAAGTCCATGTTCACACAGCTGGAATGTCCAGGTGTCACAAGGGATTTTCAGTGATTTTGTGCTTGACTCAGTCCCAGTGCTCATTTTATAAGAGTATGCTTCAGTGTCTTTTAAAATTTATTGAGTCAAAGTTGACAGTTTTTTCTGCTAGTATTTTAGAGCATAACAAATAAAATTTTCTTAGTGACATATGTTAATTATATATTATTTTCTAAGCTTGACATTTGAAATGAAATTTTAAATGTACTTTTCTGACAGATTTTTTTTTTTTTTTCTTAAATGGGACATATAATTTGAATCCAAGTTGAAATCCTGCTTCTGGCTGTGTGATCGTGAATTCATCACTTAACTTTTGGTGGCCTGTTTCTGACTCTGTAAAGTGAGAATAGGAATAGTTACTTCCCAGGATTGCATTTATTTATGCTGCTGTTTTTACTTTACATAATCTGTCTCTCTCAGTAGACTATGAGTTCCCTTTTTTTTTTTTTTTCCTATAGGATCTGCAGTTTGATTTATTGTAATAGAGCTTTTTTCCATAAAGAGTATCCCTAAAGTTACAACTCTGTAAGGAGAAGTGAAACAAACACGTACCATCTCTATAGTGAATTGGCGTGATCAGGTGTGGTGCCTCACCCCTGTAATCCTAGCGCTTTGGGAGGCTGAGGCAGGTGGATTGCTTGAGCTCAGGAGTTTGAGACCAGCTTGCGGGGGGTGGGGTGGGGGGGGATCTATAATAAATTGGTAAGTTAAAAGAACAGTTTCTTATCAGTCAACTCTAAAATTCTGGTTTTTAAAAATTATTTATTTAGGTATGCCCATGGCTCAATGGTTAGGGTGCCAGCCACATGATCTGGGCCTGGTGAGTTTGAACCAACCTGGGCCAGCTAAACAAACAAACAAAACAAAATTAGCTGGGTGTTGTGGCAGGCACCTATAATCCCAGCTACTAGGGAGGCTGAGCCCAGGAGTTTCAGTTTGTTCTGAGCTATGTCACGACAGCACTCTACTGAGGGTGACAAAGCGAGACTGTCTCAATTTTTTAAAAAATTATTTATTTGTTTCTTTGCCTTCTGCCCCCACCTTTTTCTTTCCTATCTTTTTTTCTTTGTTAAGACAGAGTCTCACTTTGTTACCTCAGGCTACAGTGCCATGGCATCATGGTTGCTGTGAGGCTCACAGCAACCTCAAACTTCTGGGCTCAAGAGATCCTCTTGCCTCAAGGCTATGAGTTCCTTTCAAGCATAGATGCTGTCCTCATCCTCTGTGTATCCTTAATTTATTTCATCAGATTCTGCACATACTGTTGGTTGAATAAATAAATGGTTTATATGATGGCACTCATTCTGTCACATAGCAGAAATTAATAAATATTTCTTTTTTCTTTTTAAAGACCAATAATGCATTCATCCATCATTTAAAAATCACTCAATTAATTTAGGCACTGTAAACAAAAATAGAAGAGACAGCCAGGTGCAATGGCTCACGCCTGTACCCTAACACTCTGGGAGGCTGAGGCGGGTGGACTGCCTGAGCTCATGAGTTCGAGACCAGCCTGAGCCAGAGCGAGACCTTGTCTTTAAAAATAACTGGGCGTTGGTTGTGGCAGGTGCCTGTAGTCCCAGCTACTTGGGAGACTGAATCCCTTGAGCCCAAGAGTTTGAGGTTGCTGTGAGCTATGACACCACGGCACTCTCCCAAAGGTGACAAAATAAAACTCTGTCTCAAGAAAAAAATAAAAAGGGAAGAAATACGCGGCTATATCTTCTTTGGTTGGTACAGGCAGGTATTTGGACAAGTGGTCTTGCAACATGATCCCCATAAGACCAGGCCACCTAAGGGAAGAGTCATTGTGCAGATTATCAAAAAACTAAGACAGCACAATGGTCATGTACCATGTTGCAGAAACTATACAGAAGCGATCGGAGAATTGGTCATGCCATTACCTAGGAATCAATTTCCTGTTTAATTCACCTGGTTGTTACTTCTTCAGCTCTATGACAGTATCAAGACTCTGCATAGAGACAAAAGGAACCAAAGGAAAACTGTTTAACACAAAGAAAGGCAAAATATCTGTTAACATTTTATACGTGGGTAATATTGGGGTCAAACACTTTGCTGAAATCTGTGGCGGTCCCAGAGCAGGTCTGAAGTCAGGGAGCGCTAAAGCATTTGCCTGTAGGCCTTGAATTGGTGAGACAGAAGGTTCTAAGAATAGGCAGACAAATGGGGAAAGAGCACAGTTTTGTTTTGTTTTGTTTGTTTTTTTCGGTTTCTATGTTTTTGGCATATTTAAGAATTTTTTTTTTTGCTGTTGTTGCAGTTTGGCCAGGGCTGGGTTTGAACCCACCACCCTCAGTATATGGGGCTGGCTCCCTACTCAGTGAGCCACAGGCGCCGCCCAAGAGCACAGTTTTTTTTGGAGACAGTGTCTCACTCTGTGCCTGAGCTAGAGTGCAATAGTATCATCACAGCTCACAGCAACCTCAAACTCCTGGGCTCCAGGGATCCTCCTGCCTCAGCCTCCCGAGTAACTTGGAGTACAGGTACCTGTGCCGCCATGCTGGCTAAATTCTTTTGTAGAGATGCTCATGATGTTGCCCAGGTTGGTCTCCAACTCCTGGCCTCAAGGGATCCTCCCACCACAGCCTCCCGAAGTGCTGGGATGAAAGACGTGAGACACTGCCCAGCAAAAAGTATGAATCTTGAGGGAACAAAACATTGACAGACCTGGTTATGCCAGGTAGTAGTCGGACTAGTAAATAGTTGCCTCATTTTCACGATCATTTGTTTCCTCAACCAGAAAACTAAGGGAATGTGGGGTTAGCTTTCCAAGGGAGCTTCAGCTCCAGTATACTAAAGTTTTTATAATATGGTTGTCCTGCAGCTAAATTTCCTGGAGGCAAATCACACCACTGTGCTGATTAGTCATGACCACAAATCAGGAGGACTTTTCATCTTTTCTTTTTTTTTTTTTTTTTTGTAGAGACAGAGTCTCACTTTATCGCCCTTGGTAGAGGGCCGTGGCATCACACAGCTCACAGCAACCTCCAACTCCTGGACTTAGGCGATTCTCTTGCCTCAGCCTCCTGAGTAGCTGGGATTACAGGCGCCCACCACAACGCCCGGCTATTTATTTTGGTTGCAGTTTGGCCGGGGCTGGGTTTGAACCCACCACCCTCGGTATATGGGTCCGGCGCCCTACCCGCTGAGCCACAGGCGCCGCCCGACTTTTCATCTTTTCATCTCTTTTGAAACTTCCAGCTTCTCTTCACACCCTTACCTTTTGGCTTTACTCTAAGCCAAAGAGTCTACCTCATTCTTTGTATAGAGCTATACTGTCCAATATACATCTACATGTACCTATTTAATTTTAAGTTAATTTAAATTAAAAATTCAGCTCTAAAGCTGGGTCATTGGCTCACACCTATAATCCTGGCCCTTTGGGAAGGATTGGTTGAGGCCAGGAGTTCAAGACCAGCCTGAACAGGAGCAAGACCCTGTCTCTACAAAAAATAGAAAAATTAACTAGACCTAGTGGTGCGCACTTGTAGTCCCAGCTACATGGGAGACTGAGGCAGAAGGATCCTTGAGCCCAGGAGTTTGAGGTTGCCGTGAGCTATGATGGCATTTCTGCACTGTAGCCCAGGACACAGCAGGACCTTGTCTCAAAAACAATAATAACAATTCAGCTCCTGAGTTGTAGTAGTCACATTGCAAGTGCTAAGTAGCTACATGTCCAGGGGCTACTACATTGACAGTAGAGACGTAAAACATAGCTGCTATTCAGAAATTTCTTTTTCTTTTTTTGTAGAGACAGAGTCTCACTTTGTCACCCTCGGTAGAGTGCTGTGGCGTCACAGCTCACAGCAACCTCCAGCTCTTGGGCTTAGGAGATTCTCTTGCCTCAGCCTCCCGAGTAGCTGGGACTACAGGCACCCGCCACAACACCCAACTGTTTGTATTGTTGTTGTTGTTGCAGTTTTTGGCCAGGGCTAGTTTGAACCCGCCGTCTCTGGTATATGGGACCAGAGCTCTACTCCTTGAGCCACAGGTGCCACCCACACCCAGCTACTTTTTTATTGCAGTTTGGCTGGGGCTGGGTTTGAACCCACCACCCTCGGTAAATGCAGCCGGTGCCCTATCCACTGAGCCACAGGCACTGCCCTGTTATTCAGAAATTTCTATTGCATAGTGCTGGTCTAGTGTAGAGGAATTTCCTCATCTACTCAACCCCAACTCTCTAGACTTGTCTGTAATATATGCCCATCTAACTTCCCTCCTGTCTCAATGGAAGAATTGTCCCTGATTCTATTAGAAAATCAACTCCTCCACGTGTCCTCTGAATCCCATTTTCTCCCACCAACTCAGAGACCTCACATTTTGCATCATCCTTTTGAATTGTCATTTTTCCTCTTTATCCTGAAGGATTCTTATTAGTAAACATGTCAAATCTTTAAAAGGTAATATTTTCCACTTCTTGGAGGATAGAATAGACCTACTTTTTCTTGTTACTCTTGCCAAGTACAACTAGGTGTGGGTGTGTATCTGCCTAGTAACACAACTTTTTTTTTTTGAGACAGAGTCTCACTCTCACCCTGTACAGTGAGCACCCCAGTGAGTCACAGCTCACAGCAACTTCAAATTGTCAGGATTGAGCAATCTTCTGACCTCAGCCTAGCTCATAACGACCTCAACTCCTGGGCTTAAACAATCCTCCAGCCTCAGCCTCCCAAGTAGCCAGGACTACGGGCTCCCTCTACCATGCCCAGCTTATTTTTCTATTTTTAGTAGAGATGGGGGTCTCGCTCTTGCTCAGGTTGGTCTTAAAGTTCTGAGCTCAAGCAATCCTCCTACCCAGGCCTCCCAGAGCTTGAGGATTACAGGCATGAGCCACCACACCTGGCCCAAAGAGAAGTGCGTAAGCTGAAAAATACAAAAAATGAAAATGTGAAAATCTGGCCAGGCCTGGTGGCTCACTTCTGCAATCCTAGCACTCTCAAAAAATAAAAATGTAAATAAAAAACCCAGAGAACATGCTCAACTGCAGAAGCATGGGACAGAAGAAATAATCAATAAACCAGAAAACAACCAACAGAAATTAACCCATGTGAGTAATAAAAGGGAAAAAGACTTGAAAAAAGACAAACCTTCAGGGTCTTTGAGACCAAAAGATCTAACATTTGTGTTGAGAAATCTCAGAAGGAAAAGAGAAAAAGAGCAGGGCTAAATAAAAGTCCTTAAAAGTAACAATGGCTAAAAACTAACCATATTGGGAGCAGACATAAACTTACAGATTCAAGAAGTGAGCAATTTCCAACAGAAAAAAAACTCAAAGAATGCCAGGCACAGTGGCTCATGGAGGGGGGTGGATTGCTTGAGGTCACAGAGTTTGAGATCAGCCTGAGCATGAGTGAGACCCCAGTCTCTACTAAAAATAAAAAAAAAAATTAAAAAAAATTAAAAAACTCAAGTCTCACTTGAGCGTAAGACTTTGAGGTTCCTGTGAGCAATGAGGCAATGGCACTCTACCGAGGGTGACAAAATGAGACTCTGTCTCAAAAAAAGAAAAGAAAATAGGCCAGTCACAGTGGATCACACCTTTAATCCTAGCACTCTGGGAGGCTGAGGTGGGCAGATTGCTTGAGCTCAGGGTTGGAGACCAGCCTGAGCAAGAGCAAGACCCTGTCTCAAAAATAGCCGTGGCATTGTGGCAGGTGCCTGCAGTCCCAGCTACTTGGGAGGGACTTGAGCCCAGGAGTTTGAGGTTGCTGTGAGCTATGACACCATGGCATTCAACGCCAGGTGATTGAGTGAGACTCTGTCTCAAAAAAAAAAAAAAAAAAAGAAAAGAAAAGAAAAGAGTGGTGCCTGTGGCTCAAGGAGTGAGGCGCTGGCCCCATATACTAGAGGTGGCAGGTTCAAACCCGGCCCTCGCCAAAAACTGCAAGCAAAAAAAAAAAAAAAGAAAAGAAAAACCCAAAGAAGTGCATTCTAAAATAGATTATAATTAAACTTCTGAAAGCTAAAGATAAAAGAAAAAAAAAATTGGGGGTGGGGGGTGACACGGGCAAGGGGAGGGAACAATTCCTTAAAAAGAAGCAGCAATTAGGGTGACAACAAATTTCTCACCAGACATCATGTAGGCAGGAGAAATTGACTCAATATTTTTCAAATACCAAAAGAATTGTCGATCTGGAATCCTACATCCAGTGAAAAAGTCCTTCAAAAATGAAGGGAAAATCAAGATATTCTCAAATGAAAAAAAAAAACAAAGAGATGGGCAGCTCCTGCGGCTCAGTGGGCAGGGCCCTGGTCCCATGCACTGAGGGTGGTGGGTTCGAACCCAGCCCCAGCCCAACTGCAACAAAAAAATAGCCAGGTGTTGTGGCAGGCGCCTGTAGTCCCAGCTACTCGGGAGGCTGAGGCAAGAGAATGGCCTAAGCCCAAGAGCTGGATGTTTGCTGTGAGCTGTGATGCCACCACACTCAACCAAGGGCGACAAAGTGAGACTGTTTTTAAACAAGAAAAACTAAGAACTTTTTGCTATCAGATCTACTCTAAAGAAGTGTCTAATAAAGTTCTCTAAACAGAGCAGGAGTAATAAAAGAAGGAACCTTGAGACATCAGGAAGGAAGAAAGAATATGATAAGCAAAAATATGAGTAAAATCAATAGGCTTTCATTTTCATCTTGAGTTTTCTAAATTATGTGATCTGGAACCAGCATTTTATTATTATTTTTTTCAGACAGGCTCTAGTTCTGACACTCAGGCTGGAGTTCAGTAGCCTGATGATAGCTCACTGTCACCTTGAATTCCTGGGCTTGAGTGAGGGCCCACCTAATATTTTCTTATCATTTTGTAGAGATGGGATCTTGCTATGTTATCTAACCTGTTCTAGAACTCCTGGATCAAGGCATTCTCCCATATCAGCCTCCCAATGTGTTAGGGATTATAGATAGCCGCCATGCTTGGCCTGGAACCATAATTTTAATTTTATTTGTTTCCTTTCTTTCTTTCCTTCTTTTTTTTTTTTTTTAGAAACCGAGTCTCACTTTGTCACCCTCAGTAGAGTGCTATGGCATCACAGCTCACAGCACCTCCAGTTCTTGGGCTTAGGCGATTCACTTGCCTCAGACTCTCGAGTAGCTGGGACTACAGGTGCCCACCACAATGCCTGGCTATTTTTTGTTGCAGTTTGGCCAGGGCCAGGTTCGAACCTGCCACCCTCGGTATATAGGGCTGGCACCTTATTCACTCCACAGGCGCCGCCCCCCCCCCTTTTTTTTTTTTTGACAGAGCTTTAAGCTCTGGATAGAGTGCCATGGCATTACAGCTCACAGCAACCTCCAATTCCTATGCTTAAGCCGCCCAAGTAGCTGGGACTACAAGCACCCGCCACAACACCTGGCTATTTTTTGGTTGTAGTTGTCATTGTTGTCTGGCAGGCCCTGGCTGGATTTGAACCCACCAGCTCTGGTTTATGTGGCTGGCACCTTAGCCACTTGAGCTACAGGCACCAAGCCCTTCTTTCTTTCTTTTTTAGCAACCTCAAATTCATGGGCTTGAACAATCTTCCTGCCTCAGCTTCTTGAGTAGCTGTGACTATAGGCACCTATCACAATGCTCAACTAGTTTTTTTTTGTTTTTTTTTTTTTTCTGTTTTTGGTAGACATGGGGTCTTGCTCACGCTCAGGTTGGTCTCAAACTCCTGAGCTCAAGCAATTCACCCACCTCAGCTTCCCAGAGTGCTAGGATCATAAGCATGAACCACTGTACCCAGCCTAGAACTATCATTTTAAAAAGTTATACAAAGGGATGCATGTAAAAAAAAAAAACCCAGCTGGGCACAGTGGCTCATGCCTGTAATCCTAACACTGTGGCAGGCCGAAACAGGTGAATTGCCTGAGCTCATGGGTTTGAGACCAGCCTGCTGAGCCAGAGTGAGACTTCGCCTCTAAAAATAGTCGGGTATTGTGGTGGGCACCCATAGTCCCAGCTACTCAGGAGACTGAGGCAAGAGAATAGCTCAAGCCCAAGAGATGGAGGTTGCTGTGAGCTAGGATGCCATAGCACTCTACCAAGGGTGACAAAGTAAGACTCTGTCTCAAAAAAAAAAAAAAAAAAAAAAAAATTAGGGAAAGGAAAGGAAAAAGAAAAGGAAAAAGGAAGGAAAAGGAAAAAGAAAAAGGAAAGAAAAGGAAAAAGAAAAGGAAAAGAAGGGGGGTCTCAGACTGGGTGCGGTGGCTGACACTCAGGGAGACAGATGGGGGGGGATTGCTTGAGCTTAGGAGTTCAAGACCCCTGTGTCTACTAAAAATAGAAAAGTTAGCTGGGCATAGTTGCATATTCCTGCAATCCTATCTACTTGGGAGACTGAAACAATTGCTTGAGCCCAGGAGTGAGAGGTTGCACTGAGCTCTGATGATGCCACTGCACTATATGTGGGGCAACAGTGTCGAAAGAAGAAAGAAAGAGAGAAAGAGAGAAAGAGAGAAAGAGAGAAAGAAAGAAAGAAAGAAAGAAAGAAAGAAAGAAAGAAAGAGAAAATTTCAAAATTAAAACCTAAGCATCCACAATTAAAATCTAAACCTAGTAAAAGAACATCATAAACTCAACAGTAACAGGAAGAGGAAAATAATAAGAGTAGAAATCAATAAAATTGAAAAGAGAAAAGTAACAGAAAATCAATGAAAGAAAGAGATGGCTCTTTGAAAAGATCGATAAAATTGACAAACCTCTAGCAAGTTGGACAAAGAAAAAAGACAAAAGATACAAATTACCAATAACAGGAATAAAACGAAATATTACTATAGACCCTACAAACAACAAAAGGATAAGAATACTAAAACAACTCTACATGTATAAATTTGAAATGTACTAGATCCTCAAGCAATAGAAACTACTCATCAATATGAATAGGTAATTTAAATAGAACTATTATAGGGAGAACCTGTCTCCACAAAAAAATTTTAAAAATGACCTGTGTATACTTGTGCATGCTTGTAGTCCCAACTAGTTAGGAGGCTAAGACAGGAGGATTGCTTGAGCCTAGGAGTTTGAGGTTGCAGTGAGCGATGCCGACGTTCTTGAACTCTAGCCCAGGCAACAGAGACAGGGCATGAGCCATTATGCCAGGCCCCGTTTTCTTCATTAACCCGCTAAATGATGGTTTATATTAATTACTTTTCAATATTAAATCAGCTTTGTATACCTGGAATAAACCCTACATGGTCACGTGTATAATTCTTTTTTTTTTTTTTTTTTTTTTTTTTTTTTGAGGTAGAGTCTCTGTTGCCTGGGATAGACTGACCTGGTGTCATAGCTCACAGAGATCTCAGACTCAAGTGATCAGACACCTGCCACAACAGCCGGCTATTTTCTTGTTGCAGTTGTCATTGCTGTTTAGCAGGCCCGGGCTGCACTCCAACCCATCATGTTCAGAGCATGTGGCTGATGCTGTAACCACTGTGCTATAGGTGCCAACCCTCAAATGATCTTCTTGCCTCAGCCTCTGTGTGCTTTGGGAAACCAAAGGAGGAAGGATTGCTTGAGGCCAGAAATTTAAGACCAGACTGGGAAACATAGCATGACTCTGTTTCTAAAAAAAAAAACAAAAAAACAATTTGAAATTAGCTGGGCATGGTGCTGCATGCCTGCAGTCCCAGTTACTCGGGAGGCTGAAGTAGTAGAAGGATTGCTCGAGCCCAGGAGTTCAAGGCTGCAATGAACTATGATCATAACACTGGACTCCAGCCTGGGTGACAGAGCCAGATTTTGTGTCTAAAAACACAGACACAGAGCAGCGCCTGTGGCTCAAAGGAATTGGGCACTGGCCCTATATACTGGAGGTGGCGGGTTCAAACCCAGCCCCAGCCAAAAACTGCAAAAAAAAAAAAAAAAAAAAAAAAAATTTTGCCGGGTGTGGTGGCTCACGCCTGTAATCCCAGCACTGTGGGAGGCTGAGGAGGGAGAATTGCTTGAGGTCAGGAGTTCGAGACTCGCCTGAGCGACAGTGAGACCCCGATTCATGAAAAAAATGGAAAAACCCAGCCGGGCGTGGCGGCAAGCACCTGTAATCCCAGCGGCTTCCGGAGGCTGAGGCAGCGGGGTGCCCGCAGCCCAAGTCTGAGGTTGTGGTGAGCTACCACGCCCACTGAACTCAGCTCAGGAGCATAGGCTGGGACCCTGTCTCAACAAAAAAAAAAAAAAAGAAGAAATAAAAAATAAAGCAATAAAATAAAATAAAATAAAATAAAAACACAGACACAAAAAGATAGTGAGCAACCCTCAGGTTTACACAAGAAACCCTCAAATGCTAGAACCCAAACGAACACCCAAATCTTAACACTTGCTCCCAGAATATTATTATTCTGTCATTAAAATGCTCACCGGCATTCACAATACCAAAAGAGAAGACAGTGGCAGTTCAGACTTGAAGTGGTCAAAGGCAGAGTGAGGACTCCAGAGAGTCACTAACTCCTATCTGCTTTGCACACAGCGACTGTCCTCCCTGTTCTTCATATAAATAAGGAACAAGGAAATACCAAATATGTGACGTGAGAGATCCCAGCAGAGAAGCCTCAGTCACTTGTGTAAAACGAGTACAGCCCTCTTTGCCAGGTGCACACAGTTTGGTAGCCCTTGTGACCTTCTGCCCCCAAACTCTTTTCTCTCACCATCCTACATCTCCCCGGGTGCCAGAGTGCCAGTCCCCACGCCGATCTCTGTCCTTAATTGTTAGTTAATGTGTTTATTGAGTTTCCATTTCCATTTTGGAGGTAAAAGGCCCTTTAGAAAAAATGTGTTCCTCTTATTGTAGGTGCCCCTTACCTATCAAATAGCCTCCCAGTGCCCGGCAACTGTGTGCTTTCCTTCTGCTGTTTGCAATCTTAGTCACAGCCCCACAGAAGGATTAAGTGCAAATGTCACTCTACTGTTTCCTTCAGTGTATTATGGGAGTATAAACTGGATTGTGTAAGTGCAGTTAGCTCTTTCCCCAGTGCTAATACAGCAAGCAGTGTTTGAGATCTGTTTTTTTCTTTTTCCTTCCTTGCAGAGGAATAGAATGAACAAGCAAAGAGTCATAACTTTCTTTCTCTTGGCAGGCAGGAATATTGAACCGAGACGCCTGCCAAACTGCCAATCCCTCTGTGGAATATATCCAATAACTTCGGAATTCAAATTCAGGATGGCTACTAACTGTCCTGGAGCTGTTTATTGGAAATAATTGCTTTATGAAGACCCCTAGGGGGCCCCTTTCAGTATAGCAGCAAAAATGAGACCTCCTGTGCACTAGGGGGAGCAGTACAAACAACTCTTTTGCTAGAGGTTAAAATAGTCATTGGTAAACTGGATAGGCTGCACATTTCCTGTGGAAGCCCGGCAGAGCTAATAACTTTGTTTATTCTCATCACTCCTGTAAATTCACATCCCTCTTGTCTTTCAGAGTTGTGTGGACCTCATTGTGTGAGGGGGTACTAGAGCTGTCTTGTGAATTGATGTTACTGGTCAGCCACAAGTATGGAGCAAGTCTTCTGAATCATTCATAGAAATCCAATGGGACGATTTTGTATATAATAATGAAAAAGTTAGGCTTGGGCCATGCAGGTGGCTGACGCCTATAATCCTAGCACTCTGGAAGGCTGAGGCGGGTGGAATGCCTGAGCTCACAGGTTGGAGACCAGCCTGAGCAAGAGTGAGACCCTGTCTCTAAAAATAGCCAGGCATTGTGGTGGGTGCCCAAGTCCCACTTGGGAGGCTGAGGCAAGAGGATCACTTGAGCCCAAGAGTTGGCACTCTACCAGGAGCGACAAAGTGAGACTCCGTCTCAAAAAAAAAAAAGAAGTTAGGCTTGTCTTTTTAAAAGTGTGCTTCTGACCCTTTTGTAATTTGTTGTTATTGGAGACAGAGTCTCACTCTGCCTTGGGTAGAGTGCTGTAGTGTCAGAGCTCACAGTAACCTCAGACTCCCGGGCTCAAGTGATTCTCTTGCCTCAGCCTCCCGACCATCTAGGACTATATGCAACCAGGCTAGTTTTTCTGTGTGCGGGGTTTTTTTGTGTGTTTGTTTGTTTGTTTTTTAGACAGAGTCTCACTCTGTCGCCCTCAGTAGAGTTCCGTGAAGTCACAGCTCACAGCAACCTCCGACTCTTGGGCTTAAGCAATTCTCTTGGCTCAGCCTCCAGAGTAGCTGGGACTACAGGCGCCCCCTGCAACACCCAGCTATTTTTTGTTGCAGTTGCCACTGCTGTTTTAGCTGGCTGGGGCTGGGTTAAAACCCACCACTCTCGGTATATGGGGTGGATGCCCTACCCACTGAGCCACAGGTTCTGCACTAGTTTTTCTGTTTTAAATAGACTGGTCTTGAACCTCTGAGCTCAGCAATCCACTCACCTCGGCCTCCCAAAGTGCTGGAATTACAGGCGTGAGCCACAGTGCCTGGCCCACCCTTTTGTAATTCTCGAGTGTGATGCTAGAGTGCTCACACTCACACGTGTATGTGCCTCCCTCAAACCTTGTTATGACGTTGGCACATTGCCCAGGGAGGTGAAAAAAAAATCATCTCATAATTCATTTTTTTCTTATTTTACAAAAGTATAAATTGGCTAAGGATTAGAATTTTTAAAAATAAATTTTTGAGGCCGGGCTCAGTGGCTCACACCTGTAATCCAGCACTCTGGGAGGCTGAGATGGGTGGATTGCTTGAGCTCATAAGTTTGAGACCAGCCTGAGCAAAAGTAAGACCCTGTCTCTACATAAAATAGAAAAAAAACTGAGGCAAGAGGATCGCTTGAGTCCAAGAGTTGGAGGTTGCTGTGAGCTATAACTCCACAGCACTATACCCAGGGCAATACCTTGAGACCCTGTCTCAAAAAAATGAATAAATAAATGAATACCAAATAAATCTTTGGATGCCCTAAAGCATTAGACAAAATTCAGCCATTTGAGCACCAGCTTTTTCTGTTACATCAAGTAGCATTTCTTTTCTTTTCTTTTTTTAAACAGAGTCTCAAGCTGTCACACTGGGTAGAGTCCCATGGCATCATAGCTCACAGCAACCTTCAACTCTTAGGTTCAAGCAATCCCCTTACCTCAGTTTTTCTATTTTTAGTAGAGGCGAGGGTCTCAGTTTTGCTCAGGCTGGTCTTGAACTCTTAAGCTTAAGCAATCCACCCGCCTTGGCCTCCCAGAGTGCTGGATTACAGGCGTGAGCCACTGCGCCCAGCCTAGTACCGTTCCATCTTACGTGATTCATTTCCTCTGAGGAGATGTAGACCCCACATCTATAATGAAGAGGGAAGGGGGTACATTGGCATCTTTCACCCCAGCTAGAATCTACAAAAAAGCTCTTCTTTGATTTTTCTTTCTCCCTCTTTAAACATACCCAACTAAACAAAGTTCTATGACTTCTGTCCCTGAAATGTAGTACCACATTCCTCCTTGCCCAGGCATCGCCATATTTCAGGTCTCCTCTGAGATTTCTATCTCCAGGTACAGCCATCGCCTCATTGCTGTTAGAGCTTTCCAAAATGAAGATGTCACTCATCTGCTTAAAAGCTGTTTGCCTTATATAACACATTTCCAGCTGGGCACAGTGGCTCACGCCTGTAACCCCAACACTCTGGGAGGCCGAGGTAGGAGGATCGCTTGAGCTCAGGAGCTCAAGACCAGCCTGAGCAAAAGCGAGATCCCATCTCTACTGAAAAATAGAAAGATTAGCTCAGTGTTGTGGCAGGCACCCGTGAGGATCCCTTGACCAAGAGTTTGAGGTTACTGAGAGCTAAGCTGAGGCAATAGTACTCTAGCCTGGGCAACAGAGACTCTGTCTTAAAAACAAACCAAAAAATCCAAGTTCTTTACTGACCTCCTAAAGTTTTTTCTATCTGTGTCTTGGTCTACCCTGTTGGCCTCAACTCCAGTCACATTCCTCAAATCAGCTAAGCCCCAGCCACCCAGGATCCTTCTTTGACACCCCATGAACACTTGTGCACAAACACAGGGACACTCCATGCCCTGGTTCCCTCTGTCACCTGGGCCCTGGAAGCTCTTCCTCCATGTCTGCCTGGCACTCGCATTCCTTTAGAGCTCAGCTCATGCCACTTTCTCTTTGTGTTTTCTCTGCTATCTCTCTTCTTTTACCAGATCCATTAATAAGTACTTCCTTATCTACGTCTCCCTCTCACTTTACTGTGATATTTACATGCGTGATCTTATATAGCTATGACTTTACCTGTTTTGTCTCTGCTTTCCCTTTCAAAATCGAGATGCCTTATTAATCTTAATTATTCCAGTAACTAGTATAGTGCCCCATGCAGAGAAGATCCTTAACTGTTTGTTATCAATGTTATAAGTTGAGACACTTTCATTTATTCATTTATTTGTTCATTTCTTGGGAACCACACGTGCCAAGCTCTCAGGATCTGCTTAGCAGTGACTAAGACAGACAAGGTCACAGCCAGTATAGAGTTTACACTACAGAGTAGAAGACAGAAAACAAACAAATGGATGGATAAACAAAAACAAGCAAATAAACAAATAAGATAATTCCACCTTCAGATCAGCACCTGGAAGTCCCCACACCCACTGCAGAGATGAAGCTGCCTGAGGAGACCACTCTAGACAGGGAGGAGGGCAGGAGAGTCCCCTGCACAGGTGACACAAGGGCTGGGACTTCAGAGATGAGAAGGGCACACGAAGGGCTTGTTCAAAGGACAAAACACTGCTAGCATGACTGGAGCAGGCTGAATGGTGCAGATAGAGTTGGAAAATAAGCCAACTTAATGTATCACCAGGATACAGTGGAGAAGCCCATCAAGGCTTTAAGGAAGGACGTGGCCTAGGTCAGATTACAATTTTAGGATCTGTGTTTTTGTCCTTGTAAATAGTGCACTGAAGAGGAGAAAGAAAGATCGGGAAACAGACGAAGCTTTTTCTCAGGGAACTCTAGGCCAGAGGTGATTATTGGCTGAGGGTAAGAGGGCAAAGGTGGGAATGGATTAACACCCTTTGTGAGGGACTGAATGTGTAGTAGGGGGTAGCTCCGGGAAATAGACCAACAGGAACAATCCTGATGTTTTGGCTTGAGCACCAGGTATCAGCCACACTTGAAGGCTCACATTCTCACACCTGGGGAGGCCAAGGCAGGTGAATGCTCACCAGTTTGAGTTAAAGACTAGACTGAGCAAGAGTGAGACCACATCTCTACTAAAAATAGAAAAATTATCGCAGCATTGTAGCAGGCACTGTGAGGATCCCTTGACGCCAGCAGTTTGAGGTCTGTGAGCTATGACACAAGGGCACTCTACTGAGGGTGACAGTGTGAGACTCTCAAAAA
>CAUYPK010166583.1:0-16768 GCA_963574355.1 Loris lydekkerianus
CCAGACGGAGCAGAGGGGATCTCAGGAGCAGAGGGGATCTCAGACGGAGCAGAGGGGAGCCCAGACGGAGCAGAGGGGAGCCCAGACAGAGCCGAGGGGACAACAGACGGAGCAGAGGGGAGCCCAGACGGAGCAGAGGGGATCCCAGACGGAGCAGTGGGGAGCCCACACCGACCAGAGGGGACCCAAGCCGGAGCAGAGGGGAGGCCAGACGGAGCAGAGGGGAGCCCAGACGGAGCAGAGGGGATCTCAGACGGAGCAGAGGGGAGCCCAGACGGAGGAGAGGGGAGCCCAGACGGAGGAGAGGGGAGCCCAGACAGAGCAGAGGGGAGCCCAGATGGAGGAGAGGGGAGCCCAGACGGAGCAGAGGGGATCTCAGACGGAGCAGAGGGGAGCCCAGACGGAGCAGAGGGGATCTCAGACGGAGCAGAGGGGAGCCCAGACGGAGGAGAGGGGAGTCCAGACGGAGCAGAGGGGAGCCCAGACGGAGCAGAGGGGAATACAGACGGAGCAGAGGGGAGCCCAGACGGAGGAGAGGGGAGCCCAGACGGAGCAGAGGGGAGCCCAGACGGAGCAGAGGGGAGCCCAGACGGAGCAGTGGGGAGCCCAGACAGAATGGTCCCTTCTACTCTTTTGGTCAGAGTGAGAACAGGTTTCTAAGGGCTCTGGATTTAATCTCCATGACATGGTAGTATAGACTAACTTCTGTCCTCATCTGCCCTTATTTCTTAAGTCCTTTCAGTTCTAATATTCCACAACCCACGTGAAGAGAGAAGAAATGGGCTGTCACTTTTACAGAGGAGAAAATGGAGATTCCTCCTGAGGCCAAGTAGCCACAAGGAGAGGAGTGGGGACTGCAAATGGGAAGGGGCGGGGTTGGGGGCAGGTGACTTTGTGCCACTGGAAGGGTAACAGAGACCCAGTGGCGTCTGTGAGCAGAGTAAAATGCAGAGGTAGGGGAGAACTAGGAGCCTGCCTTCCCTGGTTCCCTTCCTTTCCTCCTTCTTGTAAATATTTATTGTCTACGGAGTGCCCTGCAAATGGGTAGTGAACAAACTCCCCACCCTGGACTCTCCCGGAATGGAGGCGCCGGTCCCACAAGTCTCAGCGGAACCCACTGAGAACAGAACCCCACCTTGCAGCTTTCTGCAGGCCCCATGTCAGACAGGCGGCCCTGGTTTCCAGGGGCTCAGCCTAATCAAGCCCCTCAGGCCTGCCCCACTGTGGGTCCAGCCACAATTTTAGAGTCATCAAAGCTCAGTGCCCAGGTGCAGCACACATGTGACTCCAAACACAGCCTCACTGCCTCAGGATCCAGGATTTTCTGCATCTCCCGGGTTTAGATGGACCCAGAGCCCCGACCTGCATTTTTCTTGCTCTCAGGCCTGGCTCCACTTTCCTCGATACAGTTATTTACCGGGAGCTAAACTAAAATGATCTCTCCAATTTGCAGCCAGCCTGCCTGGTTTTCTGATGTTAAGGGGCTCATTCATTAAAGCCACAGCAAACCTATTGCCTACATGGGTTTGGTTTCCAAAAGCTGGTCTTGTCCTCCCAGGCAGAGGCAATGAAAAAGAGGAATAGGGACCCATTCTGCCATGGGCACAGGGAACCTCCATAAACTCCATGTGCTCCCCAACCTCAGGCCTCTGGCACAAGGGGAGGCCTCCAGCCCTTCCATGTGGTAGCCCCAGCTTCATCTCCCTAGTCTCCTACAACACCCCGACACATGCATGCAACTGCCAGGCTAGACCTAACCCAGTCACCCCTGTGTGCCAAGCACCTGCCTGTGGGAGACATGTGCTGAGCAAATCAGACACGGACCCTGCAGGGTCTGTACTTCCATTCAGGGGGAGAGAGCAATGTTGCTCAGATCCTAACCAAAACACTCACCTCTAGTCACAACATACGATACATAATAAAGGAAAAGCACTGGACAAGATAGCAGAGGGACCTGATGGGGTCAGGGAGGACAGAGGAGGCCCCTGTCCTTTGAGCTGGGAGTGGAAGGATGAGTGAAGCAGGCAGTGCTTCTGGGGATAGAGTTTGGGGCAGGAAGAACGTTCCACTGGCAAGAGCTTCATGTACAAGGCGCTGAGGCAGGAGGGTCTGTAGCAGAACCAAGGCTGGAGAGGGGCAGCAGCCAGTGCAGACAACGCCCTCACCTATCTCAGCGACACAGGCACACCTGGTGCCTGGAACTCCATGTACTTCTCTTCTTTTCCTGCCCAACTCACACATCACCTCCTCCAAGAAACCTCCCTTATTCCTTGTAAAGCAAATATGCATCATGTCAGCTATGGGTAAGGGAAACATAGGGAAAATAAAGGTTAGAAAACTAAGGTGTCAGGTGAGTAGGAAGAACTGTACTTTTTAAACAGAGTACTTAGGGGAGTCCTCTGGTAAAGCAGCAGTGAGACAAAAATCTGATGTGAGTGAGGGGCCGAGCCATGAGAACATCTGGGGAAGATTAGTCCAGGCAGCAGGAACGGTGAGTGCAAAGGCCCTGTGGCAGGACCACACTTGGCATGACAGAGGAACAGCCAGGGGACTGAGCACCTGGATGAAGCACACAGGGGTTAGGAGGTGGAGCTGAGAGGTGATGGGGGAGTGTTTGGTGATTATAGAGGTGACTGAGTAACAACACCGAGGTCAATGCCATTTTAAAAAGTGTTCACTTCTTACACCCTTTGAGGAATGGGGAGGCTACATGGTACAGGGCCATGTGGGAAGTACAGCTGGGGGTTGTAGCCTGAGGAGCAACAGGAAGTCTGGGCTAGAGCCTTCATTGTGAATTCCAAGGAGAGGCAGGGCAGGAGGAGCATCTGGGGACCGGCCCGTTTGAATGATGTCAGCAAGCTCTGGCCTCTAGGAGTGTCCCCTAGATGCTAAGTCCCTGGCCCGGGGGTAATTCAGGGCAGGGAAATATTGGCTCAGTGTGCGAGTTAGGCCTGCAGCATCCCCAGGATAGCATCGCATCATAGAATATAGAAAATAACAAATGTGATTTGCACAGGGGGCAGATCAGGCAGGGCCTCAGCACCACTAGGAAGACTTCAGGCTCCCTTTAAAGGAAACACAAGGGGAAAAAAAAGGAAACACAAGCCTTTTTACCCACCTGTGGGTGACTGAGCCCAGACTGAACCTAGGGACAAGGATGAGGAAGGAAGTCACAGAAGAGGGAGTGGTGGGAATGGGGCTCACAGGCATGATCATGACCTGTGTGGGAAGAGGAAGTCTGTTGGAGCAGTCACTGGGTGTGGAAGCAGAAGCCTGATCACAGATGGCCCGGCCTGGGTGGACGTGGTCAGGGTAGACCCTGCAGCTCTGAGGGCTAAGAATCAGCCAGCAGAGGTCCTCAAGCTGGTGAAAGCCTGGTCAGATCCTTCTTTTCGGTTCCATAGGACCCTGAGACAGCAGCTAGAGCCTGCTGCTCATAGCATTACGTGGCGTCATACCCCACCAGCCCTCATGGGTAGCAGGTAGGGGACATCTCCACTTTTATGCAAGTACAACCAACACTCAAAGAAGACAAAACACTGTGGAGTTAAGATTCAAGTGCACCTGTGGTGTACTGGGGATGTTTACCAGTTCTTTGACGAAAGCAAACCGATTATAAGTTTGCCCATTTCTGTGGTGTAAATGCTCCCTTGTTCGCTGATTTTCAGCCACCAGCATGAGGTCAGGGAAGGTGGAGTTGGAAGAGAGGAGCAGCCGCTGCCCTTCCACAGTGTCCTCCCAGGAGGACATCAACAACACCAGCAACCTCCAGAGCATAGACGGAGTTGGCAAACTTGGCTTGGGCTATGGGCCAAATTGAGCACTACCTGTTTGGAAAATAAAGTTTTATTGGCACACAGCCATGCCTACCATCCATAGCTACTCTTTGCTTAAAACAGGAGAACTGAGCAGTGTAACAGAGACCAGCAAAGCCTAAAATATTTACTATCTGCATTTTCACAGAAAAATTTTCCAAACCTTAAACACAGATAATAATAAAATATTGTAAAATAATAGGAAGTGATGAGTTTTGAGTATTTGCTCTTTTTGTTTGTGATATAATTTACCTAATAGTAAGTCTATATAATTTAATTTTTAATAATGGCTATGTTTGAAGACTGGCTGGTAAAATGACTGAAAATTTAGCAGTCAGCTTTGGAACATTGGTAAGATCCCACTCCAGCACCCCACGAAGCATGTCCCCTCCAAACCATGAGCTCTTTTCTCCATGGATGAACCTTGTAGAGAGAGAAGGGCCTTCGCCCGAGTGTTGGGAAATGTTGCCGACTCGTGCCCCAGGATCAGTGAGAGCAGAGTCTGTGATAAAGGCCTGGGGACAGGAAGGACGAAAGACCACTGATCTGTTTAAAGTGGTCAGAGAGTGAAACTCAAGCAGGGCCTTTCATGCTGCCATCAGGCCTGGACCAGGACCAACAGGGCACCACAGAAGGTCTGTGTCCACTTCAGGAAGGCCGTGGCCTTGTTAGCAGCAGAAATGTAAGTCTAATTAACGGACACTGTTTTGCCCACACCAAACGCCAACAACCTAGCTTGGTTCTTCAAGAAGCATAGGATGTAGACGCTGCCAGCAACTCATAGGAGGCACTTTGTAGACTTTCTTCAAAGAAACCTTCACACCTAACAGGAGATCATTTGGCATGAAAACAACATGGACGAAATCATCAGGTCTGAGAGGACCTGAGCTGGACCTGCCTTCAGTGGAGGATGTCTCAGGGCAGAGATGACCCCGCTTTAAGGCTGCACACACACATATACACACGTACACACACACACGTATACACACACATGCACACACTCACGCACATGCTGTACTCACATGCGCACTCACACACAGACACACACAAGCACACAAACACACTCGTGTGCACTCACACCTAAACACACACACGCTCCACATTAATCCTGGGCCCACCTCCTCCCCTTAATCATGGCAGCTCCTGGCACCTCTCATCCCATTCTGTTCCTGAGAACTATCCCTGACACGGGAGGGACACAGGCCAGAAGCCGAGCACACACAACCAAGTGTGAAAGGGAGGTGGGCACTCAGAGGAGGAGGCAGGGGGCATTCACAGCCTCCTAACCCCCCAAACTGTGGTCTCATTGCTCCTTTCCACGATTATTGAATGTGGCTTTTCCGGCCTGCTCCAGCCCAGTGGCTCCCATGGAGAGAGGGAAAGAGGATTTTCAGCTTTTCCTTTCTGGACAGGACACATTTTTCTTACCTTTGCACTGCCCTACCCTGTTCTGGACAGGGCTGCCCCTGGCTTTAAGATGTGCCTCCTTCCTATGGGTCTTCCCTGTCCCAGGGGCAGGACACCCAAGGCTGCTTGCTCCCAGCAAAATGCACATTGCCTTGTCTTCAGGAGACGCCCTCAGCAAAGCTGGCCTGGTGCCCCAGGACCATTCAGGCCACCTTGCCATCCCACTATCTTATCCCTGGGAAACACTTGCAGGAAAACCAGACAAACAAGGGGCAGCTGGCACCCAGGTGCTGGACGGCAGAGCTCCTCATCGAAGCCATGAACCACTGAGAGCCACTAACGTGTTCCCACAACAGCACAGACAAGAAAGCAGGAGACTGGCCCAAAATCACTGAGTTGGGCAAAGGTAAAACCAGACCAAGAACCCAGGTTTCCTACCTCTGGGGCCTTCCAGAGCTGGAGCAGAACCAGCTGCTGGGAGGAAATTGTTCTCTTCCTTCTTACTTTTATGTTATCCACTAATGACTGAAGTTATCAACCCAAACTTTCAAAATGGCGCAAAGGACATGGCTATTGTTCTTATGGAGGTGTGTGAGAAGGAAAGAGAAACTTTCTACATAATAATTTTTGCTATCAAATGAGAAATGCAGGTGACGAGCAGAGGCCAGAGTGTGGCACATTTAATTTAAGCCATGGCAGCAAGGGGCAGCCTCCATTGCAGCCATAATAAATTACATACAAGTGCCACCGAACAATAACAAAAAACTGTGGCCCATCTATTTCAGTTCCATTTACAAGAAATCAATATCAATACTTAATGCAATACTGGTGAAAAATGAGCAGAGATACAGAAAGCATAATAAACTGGGAATGGAAGGCACACAGTGTTTCACTTTGGAAGAAAAAACTAACTGTCTATATTTTCATGTTGAGGGATATTTCACCGAAACCATATGCTAGAGGTGTGAGGGCTTTCTAGATCTAAGTTTAAAACAAACTCTTTATTAAATTAAGAAAGTTCTTTAAACTGTGGATCACCAGCTGCATAAAACTCATGCATATGGACAGAGACATTTCTTCCTTCCCAAGGTCCTTGGGCGTCTTTCAGCCAATTTTCTTTCTTATAACAGCCTTAGTTTTACTACTCACATCTTATACTGTGGTTATGCCATAATTACCAGCCAAGCTTTGTGTTTGAAACAGATAGGGAGAAATAATCTCCACTTATTCTTGGCATCAAACAGGATAAACTTGAGCAACCTGAGCATGTGTGTGACAGGGAAGCCAGAACATCCAAAAGCTCAGCCCCAAACGCAGGGCAGACCCAGTCGTTCCTCCTTCACCTGGACATGTGACAAGCAGAAACCTGCCACGTCGCAGTGGACTGGCTGCAGCTGCTCGGTCTGGCCGTCAGAGCCCACACTGCTTGCCACAGCCTGGGTTTTCCCTAGCACAGATCCCAGAGTGAGGTTCCTGTGGCTCAAGGTGGGCCAGGGCCAACCTGGGGCAGGACAGCGCTTCTCAGCCACAAGTGACAGTCAAAGGTGGTCTCCAGCAAGTGGAAGGCGACTGTGATGCCATTTTATTTCTCTGAATGTCGCCCCAGCCATGCAATGCCAACTGCCCCTTCCTTGTGCTCAGTATAACCTGGAGGGGCCTTTTGGGCAGATTCTAAAACTTTAAGGTTCTTTCCTTTACTAAAAGTGTGTCTGGTTTAAACTGCAATCTCGTGCCTGACTCAGAGCTTTCTCCTCACCCATCGCTGGCTGGGCTGAGGCTTTGGGGACTGCAGGGAGGGGTGCCCTTCTCTCCTTGGAGTGGGGCTTACTCCACCTCCAGACGCCTCCTGGAGCTCTCTGCCACGGGGCTGGGCTCAGATGCAAACCCAGGGCTCTGACTCTGAGGGCAGTGTCCCTACAACCTGTTCCACACCTCCAGGGGTGCAGCTTTTGGGGGACAGCCACCTAAGTCCACAGACTGCGGGAAGGAAAGATAGTTCTTTCTCCCCATCTACTTCTGAACCACCAGTGCTAAGGGAGGACCGAACAGACACAGGGAGACTGCTGTCAGCCTTTGAGGACTCACAGCTTGCCATTTCATTTGCTCTGTGGACAAGCCAGACGTGGCATCGGGGGCCCCATAGTGGTATAGTAAGTACCTGGATGGCAGAGCCAGGCCCCGGGTTAGGGTCCATAGCTGCCACTTCAATAGTATGGACACTTTGAGAGGAAAGAGAACACTCTGGACTGAGGTCATCAAGGAGGGCTTCATGGCGGAGGTGAAGTGGCCACTGTTTTTGACCACTCACTGTGCATCAGCCACTGTTTTGAGGACATTCGTAATGCCTTCAATCCCTTCAACAACTACATGAGGTGGCGTCATCATTATGCCCATTTTACAGATGAAAATATGGAGGCCCACAAAGGTTAACTCAGCTGCTCAGGTCTCCACAGCTAGTGAATTCAAGACGTCTTGGTCCAGAATCCACTTTGTCCACCATAATGCTATGCCCCTAGACCCTGAAGGATGCAGGGCCATGGGGATGGGGCAGGTGAGGAGAGGGCTGCTGATTAGCGGGGCAAGTCTGAGTGCCCAGAGTGCCCAGGAGGTTGCCAGAGCTGGGGCTCTGAGGAGACAAAGCCTCCAGGGCCTCATTCACTGGACACACCGCTGAGTATCACCCCACACCCAGTGGCAGTTGCTGGGATGTGTTAACAGAAGCCCAACATGGTGAGGCTTGAGCATTTGGAAGATTTTCTGATGGCCGGTCTGGGGGTGGGGAGGAGGAGAGAAGGCTTGAAAGTGAGAGCTGGGAGCTGCTCAAGGGGTCCAGGTGAGGGAGGTGGGGCCCAGTGAGGAGCGTGTCCCCCTGGACAGAGAGGCTCACGCCCAGGCAGCGAGGCGGGAGTCTGTGAAGATGCCTAAATATCTGGCTGCTCATCTGGGTGCACGACTGCTTCACTAGCCAAGTTAGGGAGGAGGTGTGGGTTTGAAGGGCACAGAGAAAGCATTGGCTGCTGTCATTTGGGACATGACTCTGAAGAGCCTGCAAGACACGCAGGTGAGACACCGGGATGTCTGGAGAGGTGCAGCGGGGCCTCCTGTGCTGTCCTGGCACCTCACGCCCTGCACCTCCAGCTCCCGGCGGTGGCACCGGCATGTCTGGTCTCTGTGTCTCGCCTGTGTCACAGCTTCCCCAAGCTTGAAGAGGCGAGTTCAGTGAACTGGAATGTGGAGCCCTCACTCCCAGCCATTGATGTCTCTTCTTCACAGTGGTCCAGTGCTTCAGTCCTTTGGTCCTTTTATTTCATTTGTAGTCTTCTGTGTCGTTTGCAGCACAAAGTGGCCTTTTTGTTCTAGTACCGTATATACTCGAGTATAAGCCGAGCTTTTTCCGGCACAAAATTTGTGCCGAGTTCAGGTTTTTCAGCACAAATTTTGTGCCGGAAAAAAAAAAAACTCGGCTTATACTCGAGTATATATGGTAACTAAAAACATTTAAATTAATACAATGATCTGAAGGGATCTGGCAAACAATGTGCATTCCAATGCCTCCTCGTTGTTTTTTTTTTCTATTTTGGGCTAGGTAATGGGGCAGTCATTCATTCCAGCACCCACTCATTCGGCAGTGTCCCCAGCTAGAGGCAGGCAAGGTATGAGAGGAAACAGCAGCACAGCTGAGCTGACTGGGAGAGGAAAGCTCATTAATCAGGTCACGGGGCAGAGAGCACCCCACACAGAGGGAGCAGAGAACAAAGCTGGGGGCAGCTAGCCAATGGCACAGTGGAGAATTATGTGCAATTAGAGGGCCATGGTGCATTTGGTAAAAATGAGATCATCACCTTGCCAGCTGCCATTCCCCGTGACAAACTCCTATTCACACTTTAAGTCCCAATTTAGGCATCACCTCCTCCAGGAAGCCTTCCTGCCGGTCAGAGCCAGATGTTCCCCTCTCTCCACACTGTGGCAGGGTGGGGAGATGGGCTGACCTCTGCTGGCTGAACTATGAGCTTCTGCAAGGTACAGACTGTCATACTCTTTAGCATCCTCAGCTGCTGGGAGGGCCCTGAAACTGAGCCAAACATCACAGCCATGACCTTGAGGGCTTGTCAGGAGGATCATAGGAAGCCAACTTCACAAAGGGATTACCACGGCCACAGTAAGTACACAAAAAAATGTCAGCTGTATCCTTACTGTTTGTTGAATAAACAAATTCTATAGTACTTTATTATTGACAGATTTCAGAGCCACACTGGATAAGGAAGAGGGTAGAGGTGGGGATTTGTTTCTGCTCCCCTCATTCCTAAACCCATGGAAAGTCTCGGAAGAGTAATTAGGGAGGGGAAAGTAATTTTTAAACATCCCTCCTTTTGTGGTTTTATTGTCAAATGATAGCATTTCAAAATGTTCACACTTTTTGAAATGCTCTAAGCAAATCCCACAGCTCTATTTGCAGAAAATAATGGGAGGGATGTGTATGTGAGTCCGTGTGAATATGTGCGATCTCTGTCTGTTCCTCCACAATTAAGGGGCCAGAAGCAAGTGGCTGCAAGGGTGAATTAATTCTCCGCTGGAAAAATTGGGCTGTAAAAATCGAATAATTAGGAAGCCAGGTGAGTAAGAAATGTGAGTTCTGCTTAGTGTGAGTGAACTGAATTTCTATTGAGTCCTGATTTCCCTGAAACTCATTTTCAGCCAATTTAGCCCCTTCCTCAGCCAGGCCCAGAGCTGTCCTCTGTCTTGTGCTGGGGTCACGTGTTCCAAGGTGTTGAGCAGCGGGGCCTGGTCCTGGCTGTGGCCAGCTCACCAATGGCCACTGACATGTCCTCATTCACTGCGGGTCCTGCCTCCTAGTTCTGATGCTCCACGGAGGCCTCTGCCTCCCAGCCACCCGCATGGCCTCCACACAGCTCCTCCCAGCTCCAGGTTATTTTCAGCTCCTGGAACCATCTAGCTACTTCCGTGCCGCTCTGGGCTTGCTCAGACTCCCCTGCACTGCGACACCCTACACCTGCTGTTTCTGCCCTGTGGTCCTGGCCCCATGATGGGCCAAGGGCAGTTCTGAGATTTCCCTTGCTCCAGCCTTTCCCTGGGGATGGGAGGTGAGTATATCCTCTGTGCTCAGCCCCTAAATCCAGGGAGGCTCTGCTTCCCTTTCCCTTCCCACAAGCACCGAAGTTCTCTCTTCTTCTCTCACTTCTTCCGTCAACCTCTCCATCCCACCCCACCCCCACCAAAGGTTTTCTGGCCACAAATCAGAAAAACTGGCTTTGACTGACTTGCATTCTTTCAAATAGTGTCCTGTGCTAAGGCCAAGGCTGCTGGGGGACAAAAGCGGTTCTTTTCGCTTCTCTGCTGCCTATACTGGGGGGTGGGAGGAGGACAGAAGAAAATGCCAGAGAAAGTAGTGTGGTAACATCACCAGATAGTCACCCTCCAGATGGCGTGGCCAGTCTGGGTTTAAGCAGATAGCTAGTTCTCTGGTGCTGCCAGACACCATCCCGGGTACTCCTGGCTGCCACTGCGTGCTGACTCAGGGACTAGTGGGAGGGCCAGCCACCAGCAGTCCCACGCTTGCATTCTGCTTCCTCCCTGTGTGAACAGAGCTGGCATCTCCACCCCTGGAACCCTGGCTCCCTGGGGAGACAGCAATGGTCTAAGAAGCAGTCAGGAGCTGGGACCTGGATGGAACCACCGAGAACCCCTGTTGGCCCCACATTTCTTCTCCTCCCCGTGGTCTGGATGGAGGATGGAAGGAAGAGTGGAAAGCACATGCCTCCCCTGAGAAAGTGACTCTCACCCTCTTCCTCCCAGCTCAGCCCCATTCTGGAACCGCTGGGGGCACCGGCTCCTCTCTGGAAGGCTGGGAATGAGACTCATTTGCACATATGAGACCACGCTGGCCCCTCCAGCTTTCCAGAGACAGACTCCCTGCACAGCTACCGACTGTTGTTGTTCTCTGGGAGTTACTCACTCACCCCAACCCCTGGCAGATGTTCTCTGCCACTTCCAGCAAGAGGAAATACACCCGTGCCCCAGCTCTTCTCAACTTTCCCTTCTGATGCACCTTCCCTGGGGGCTCCTGTTTTCCCAGGGGCCTCCCACCCTCTTGTTGGGTTCTCCTACTGGCTCCTTTGCAGGGGTCAGCACCCAACCTCGGCCCCTCTCTACAACACCAAAGAAAGGGCTCCCTGGCCAGTCTGCAAGGTGCCCAAAGCTCTCTGACCCCATGCCACTCAATCCTTCCATTCTGTCTTCAAGAGCTGTGCCCACACGTGGATACCATTTCCAATCCCTCCTGCCTCCTTCTCCCAGAAGGAGGTCCTAGCCAGACAGTGAACTACAGAAGCACCCCTAGCTCCCTGCCCCCTGCTGTCACTGTCACCGACTGGCTGCCAGCCTTCATGTTATTCCATGTCATTGGTGGACAGTGGCCCATTAAAATGCAGGCGGTGAGGAGGTGCCTGAGAGGGAATTCACCTGTAGCGAACATCTGCGTCTCAGAGTCTCCACTGAAAGGAGAATTGTTCCTTTTTTTCCTTTCTTTGTCATGAGCTCTAGAGAATGAAAGTTTTCTTCCTTACACCCACTGCTCCCCAAGGTGGGTCAGACTAAAAGTTAGAGCTTGATCTTTCCTTATGCCCTGTTGGGTAAAGCGGAGGAGGGAGAACCTCAGAGAGCCTCCCAGAGCAGCCCTGGTTCACAGCCTGAGGGCATTTCTCTAGGTCATCTCTGGAGGGGAAGGGCTTAGAGCTTCCCCTCCAGGGAAGGGGGGGTGTCCACCTAGATTGGGACAGGATACACTTTGGAGGGTTCTGTGAGTGATGCACACTCAAATCCTACCTGCCCAGAAGAGGGTAGCTGAGAAGACACTGCAGGTGCCAGGAGCCCCATGCGGCCTTGCTCAGGCCTCTGCACAGAGGGACCACAGCTGCAAAAACTCCCCAGGAGGTTGCAGGGACCTGGACAGGTTTACCCAATGGTGACCAGAATAGCTTGAGGCCTTGCTTGCCTTTTCCTGGAATTTTGACATAGTCCCCAGGAAGCAAAGGGTGGCCCAGCGGTGGTGGTGGTGGGAGATTCCCACCAAGAGGGCAAGTTGGGCTTAGGTAGGATCTGGTGTAGAAACATTAAGAAATGAAATGTTCCTTGGATCCCACGTATCAGGGGGTAACTGGTGTCTGACAGTGTCATCTCATCTCTCGAATAAATCCTATTTTATAAGTGAGGAAATTAAGGCTCAAGAAAGGTGAGGGACATCCCCCAAGTTCAGAGAGCCTTTAGATATTAGAGGTCACAGAGAAATGCAGATTTGTCTAACTACAAAGAACTTGCTCTTTGGGGCTCCCCTTAGGTCAGGAGACATAAATTTGCACAAAGCTATGGAGTAGCAGGGGTCTAGGTCAGCACCCAGATATGGCCACAGAGGCAGAGAATGGAGTGATGTGGCCGCAAGCCAAGGCATGCCAGCAGCCACCAGGAGCTGGAAGAGGCAAGGAACTGCTTCTCTTCCACAGCCTCAGAGGGAGCACAGCCCTGCACACAGATGATTCCCACTCAGCTGATTCCTACCCAGCAACACTGATCTAGCCTCCAGAACTATGAGAACTCCAAACACATTTCTGTTATTTCAAGCCACCAACTTTGTGATACTGTGTTACAGCAGCCCTAAGAAATGAACATAGCACTCCACACAAAAGAGAAATAATATCCCTTGAGAAATGGATGTTCTGAGGTGATTATCAAGAAAATTCAAGCCATTCACCTCACACTGCCCAATGACTGATTTGGAAAAATCAAAGTCCCCTGCCCACAGAAGGGAACATCTTCATCACCCAAACTTGCATGTCATCTTCCTAAACATCCTCATCAAGAATGGGCCTGTGTTCACTCTCATCCTCAAGTATGGAATAGCACAGCCCCATTAGGAGGAATTTGGTGATACTTAACATCTACCCCTGGGTCCAGCCATTGCACTACTAGAATTCACCCAGTGATACATTCTCCTACACAAAACACACACCCGCTGCCTGGTTGAACACACTATGCACATATATACATATTATACACACACACACACGCATACACACTAATTTTTATAAAAACAATATATGGTAACGATAAACAAAAAACTAATAAGAATGTCTACCTAACAGGGATGAGGGTAGGGAGTGACATTTCTTTAAATATTCTTTTTTATAACTTTTGACTTTTGCATCATGGTATTTTTTACATACTTAAAAACATTACATTTAACGGTTAAACAAACCCTGAAATCTAATACAAACAGAAGCAAATGATTCTAGGCATACACATATCAAACTGACAACATAACAATTCACTATAAAGAATTCATTTAAGTAATTTTTGAATTTAGTATTCTGACTAAACCATGACCATAGTGGGGTAAGAACTGCCATGAAGAAATCTTGTGCTGTGACTTAGTGAATATGTTGGTTATGGTGCTCCTGGGATAGTGATTCTGACACTATTTTGGGTGCCTTGAAGATAGACCCTGCTAGAAACTTGTTTGATATTTAAGAGAATAGTAGTTGCCACTGAGATAAGGACAAATATGAAATGAAGGTGGTAGCAGTGTGCACATAAGATCTGTGAAAACGTAGAGTGCATTAAGAGCCTTGCTTCTTTTTTCTCCCTGTGTCCACACACTTTGCCACATGACTTTGAGGTTCCTCCCACTAAAGAGGCAGATAATACCTTCTTCTTGACTTTGGGTTGACTATGGGACTTGCTTTGGCCAATGGACTGTTAGTGAACTTGATGTAGCCAAAAATTGAAAAGTGCTTGTACAGTTGGGCTTGCTCTTTTGGGTCTGGTCTCAGGAAGATGAGAAGCATGTGAAGTAGAGATGAACCATCTCAGCTGAGCTCAGCCTACACAGTTGGACCCCTAGAAGATCCCCAGATAACATGAATGAGCCCAGCCAAGATCAGCTGATCTCCAGCCAATGAAAAGTTCCATGAAAATAAATTGTTCTTCTCTTACGATACTGAGCTTTGGGGTGATTTATTAAGTAGAATTTTTGTAATAAAATTTAACTAATACAATCTACAGGCTGGTAGAATGGATCATCAGAAATAAAGGAAAACAGGACTGGGCAGATAAACAGCCATCCTGGGCCTGCACAGGACATGATACCATCCAGGAACATTACAAAAGGTGGCATTTGCTACTGGAAGCTGAAGTTAAGGCCAGAACCAAGAGGGCAATGGTGAGCTCTGTGTCTGTGGATTCAAACGACATAACTCAATTTTTCAATATATAAGCTCTGAATTTTTAAAGAAATCGTACATTAAGATTAAAATCATTATATCATGAAGTTAAACATAACTTCCTAGGCCCCTCTCTTTACATATGAGAAACTGAGGCCCAGAGAAACCACAAAGAGACAGCTGGGGTATAGTGGAGCCAGACTAGAATGTGGGTCTGCCTTCTCCCGTCCCACCAGGCTGCCCCCTGAAGGCCACAAACACTTTTCACCACTAGGGGAAGATGTGTAAGACTGCCCAAGACTGACACTGGACTCTCCAAGCCCACTTTCTGTTTTATCTTTGACTGGACACCAGGGCCTGTGTCCACACTGATGTTTCTTTTGGGCTCTGCCCAGGAGTCTTGCTGCCTCCTCTGCAGAAACACTTCACGATCTGAAGGTGCTGGTGCCATAGGTTAACCTGGAGAGGTGGCGTCCGGAGGCAGCAGCCAGTCGTGAGCCTGCTGCATTTAAGTCCCCTTGTTCCACTCCCACAAAAAAAGAAGATGTGGATGAAATGACAAGACAAGATAACATTTAATAAAGAAAATAAAATGAACCATTTCAGTAGGCTCTGGTCTTGCTGGTGTGTCCTGTGGACTCCACCTCTCAGGAGATACGTGCTAGTTGTGTGGGGAGGAGAAAGTTGGGCCAAGCATTAGGAGAACCTGCTTCTAGTGCCAGCCCTTTGTCATCTCTGGGGACCTAAGATAAGTTACTTGACCTCCCTGGGAACAGCAGCAGCCCCCCAGTAGCTTTCAGGACGTAGCATGAAGGTGCTGTGGGGACCTGCAGGATAGTTCCAATAAAGGTGATGCCGAAATCAGCCCTCACCATAAAGGGAGAAGTGGCAGCCTTTCCTCTGGCCCTCTCCTCTGTGCCACATGGAATTTCTCCTGAAAGGCAGTTTCCATTTTTCCTCTGTAGATGGTATTGTCCCACATGTTCCTTTATTTATTCAAAGTTCAACCATTTACCTTTTATTCCTGTAATCCCTCAGCTCCCCACCACCAGTGTCTCCACAGCCACCTAGGTTCAGCCACTGTGCCACCTCCCGGCTGTCCTCTCTCTCCCCAAACCTGGTCTCTAGGACACTGTGGCAAAGAATTCTTCCTAAACACTCTCTTAGGACAAAACCACATCTGAAACATAACTGAGAGGACCCCATGATCCACCCACCTCATCTTGTTTTCCTCTCTCCTTCCTTCTCCTCAGGCACCCCCCCCCCCAGGCCTCCAGTTTTCTCAAACCTGCCATTTGTATATTTCCTAGGGGTGCCAAAACAAATCACCAGAAATGGAGCAGCTTAAAGCAATAGAAATTTAGGGCAGAGCGCAGTGGCTCCTGCTTGTAATCCTAGCACTCTGGGAGGCCGAGGCAGGAGGATCACTTGAGTTCAGGAGTTTGAGACCAGCTGAGCAAGAGTGAGACCCAAATCTCTACTAAAAATAGAAAAAGGCTTTTGGGGCTGAGTTTAATAAGCGAGCGAGTGCAGAGGTAGGGAAAGGCAGAGAATGTCACCATCTACCCTGCGCTCCTGGGCGTGCTCTCATTCATAGCAGCTTCTTCATGAATTACAGCTGAGGGGGTCGGGGGAGGTGGGTACCATACAACACCCCAGCAAACCTCCGGGCCCCCAGGCATGGCTAGCTTGTGTGCCATACAGGTGAAGCTGGAGCTGGGGCACTGTGCCCAGGTGAGGAAAAAACTGACAGTGGAGGGCTTCACCCACGACTGGATGGTGTTCATGAGCAGTCTGGAGTACAGTAACATACAGCACTTTGTGGAAAAAGTCATCTTCCACTGCACGAAAGCTTCCCTAGGCCAAAAAGAGTGTGCAAAGATCCACCTTACAAAGTAGAAGAATCTGGGTATGCTGGTTTCATTTTGCCAATTGAGGTTTATTTTAAAAACAAGGAAGAACCTAGGAAAGTTCGCTTTCATTATCATTTATTCCTTCATCTTGAAGGCCATCCACCAGTAAACCCCCTCCACTGTGAAAAGTTAACTTTCAACAACCCCACAGGGGACTTTAGGAGAAAGTTGCTGAAGGCAGGAGAGGAACCTAACCGGAGCATTCATACCAGCAGCAGCAGCAGCAGCAGCAGTTTTTCAAAGCCTCACAAATTAATGGAGGAGCACAAGGAAAAACCTTCTAAAGACTCCAGAGAACATAAAAGTGCCTTCAAAGAACCTTCCAGGGATCACAACAAATCTTCCAAAGAATCCTCTAAGAAACCCAAAGAAAACAAACCACTGAAAGAAGAGAAAATAG
>CAUYPK010166589.1:0-10047 GCA_963574355.1 Loris lydekkerianus
GTAAGACTGAAACTGCAAGAGCAGGCAACCTAAGACAGGGGCTATGTTTTTCCGCCATACAAAAAACAAAAGAGGGAATTGTTGGGTCCTGCCATGTGCCTGAGGCCTAGTGCAACTTCCTGAGCCTGACTAGAAGTAGATCCATCGAGCTACTTCCACGTAGCAACGACTCAGCAAGGCCCAGCCTGAAACTGCCTCAACCTAGATACAGCCAATATGGTACCATGCCACTGGCCCGACCCTGTCACGCACCTCATCCCCCGCCTTCTTTCCCCGCCCCTTCTCCACAATAAAAAAATAAATAATAATTAAAAAAAAAAAAAAAAAAAAGAGTTTGAGGTTGCTATGAGCTATGAAGCCAGGGCACTCTACCCAGGGCAACAAAGTGATACTCTTGTCTCAAAAAATAATAAAATAAAAAATTCTATTTCTATAAAATACTCATATGTGATTATAGTAACTTATACCCACTTTGGGTGTGTATACTACCAAACGTGTTACTGATGGGGAGATCGATCCCACTGCTCTGCTCAACCATGGGGGACGCCACTCTCCTTCTCTGCTCCCTCACAAACCAATGGCAAGGCCTTAGGGGCAAGGCCTGCCCCCATCTGCCTCAAGCCACCATCCAACATCACTGCCCACTCTGCCAAGGATGTGAGGACAGCCAGGGCACTTGTCCCCTCAGTCCAGAATGCTCTTCCTCAGCTCTCTGCACAGCGATCCCTCCCTTTACCAGCTGCTCAAATGCCACCCCGCCCCATAGCAGCACCACTGCCTTGCCCTGACTATCCCTTACCCCGGGTTAGTTTTGCGCGATCTGTCACCTGTCCTCTGCCACACAGGCACGGCACTCCACTGGTCTGTTTCACCACTGGATCCAAATGGGGCCAAATACCAGTTAAAGGATAAACCAACCTTGAAACTGCAGGGACACCTCCCGCTTCACTCCCTTCCATGCCCTTCCCTGGGAGAATCCTTTCTTGGAGGGCTCTGGCCAACCAGCAGAAGGAACCAGTTTCTGCCTACACTGCTGCAACTCTGCTCCCAGCCCACGTCCCTCAACCGCCCCTCAGTCTCAGTTCCCCAGGGGAGACCACAAAGGCAGAAGAAATATTCCCTTGTTTCCAGGGTAGAGACCCCTAGCAAACCCTGGTCTAGTGCTCCCGGTCAGAGCTAAGTTTCCGTGTCACTTCTGCATTTCACTTGTTTCCCTTCCCCTCTACAAAGGCATTGAAACCAATGCTTCTCAAGTGCTATGGACGGACTTTCTATACAATCCTGCCCCCACAATTCAAAGCTGTTGTAGTCAGATGAACTATGGAACATTTATCTCAGCCCATCAAGTCCACATAAGAATTTGCAGGCTCTGTTTACCCTTTGTTTATGTTTAACAGCTCAGTATTATTCAGCTCTCCTTAAGAGAATAATTTCCTGAATGTTACAACACAGCTATTACCTGTTCTCCTTCCAATCCCATTATCTTGGGGATGGACGGCCCACATATATCGATGTCCAGGAGAGCAACCTGGGGAGCATGAAGAGAGCAGAGCAGTCACAAAGCTGAACTGGCTGAATGCACAAACCCCAGATATGCAAGCTAGGAGGGGAACAGGGTGAGAGGAACAGGACAGGAGAGAAAATAAACTGGGCCAGACAGAGAGCGTTGGACTCTCATGAGAGTATTAACCACCATGTCCAAGTTCATCAACACTGATGCCCTTCTGAGTATGGCTGAGGTCACCTCGAGTGATCTTATGGACCCGGGTGTCAGGTCACTTGGAGACTCAGGTTCAGCCACTGTTTACTCCCTCTTTGCCATGTGCCAAGGAGGTGGGTATCATCACTTTGCTTTAAAGAAGAGGAAACACAGGTCCAAAGAGGGCTGGTGACTTGTTCAATGAGCAAGGAACAGAGCTGGGACAAAAATCAAGTTCTTCCGACCAGCACTTTCCACTACCCAATGGGGTCAGGTGAGCAGAAATCTCTAGTTGGCTCTGACCAAGCCCTATTTTCCTGCGATCCTGAAGGTTAGCCAGGGCTTAGGCTAAACTATCAAAATAGAAACTTAAAGAAGAAAATCCAGGAGAGGCCTTTACTAGCGACCTAGGCACAGCCTTAGATGCTCCTTTCACCCGGAAACACCTGGCTGCCCACTCTAAAACAGGTCTGGGACGGCCCTCAGGAGCCTTCCAAACAGCAGGTTTGTGTTCATGTTGAAAGTATAATGTCTCAGATCCAAAGTGCAGCACCTCTGGGTAACCTTTTACCTTGCCCCAAATTTGTTTCTTGCCTCTTCAATCCTCTCAACAAACCTAACCTCCCACCTCCTTGGCACCATCTCCCACCTGTGGGCAGAAAAACTGTACCCATGAGATCAATCACTGGACCACCTGGAGAGGACTCCAGAGGGAGGAGCTCCATCTGAAAATCGCTCTTCTTCTGCCCCCTTTGACCTTGAGGTGTTAATGATCCACAGTCGTTCCCAATATGGGACATTGTGTCATCTCTATGATCCTGATGGAGTCTCTCCTCAACTCCTTTGGCTTTCTAGCCCTTGGTCTCCAGGGCCTTTCCTCTGGGACCAATTTAATCAGTTTCCTTCCACAGAATTACACTCCTCACAACCAAGGAAGTCCACCTTGAGTGAAAGGAGGCAAGGGTGAAGGAAATAGACCCAGTGCACTCACTCCATGGCAGTACCTGAGAGGCTGCTGACACCTTTCTGCTGCCCACATCACTGGAGGGGCAGGATGCTGCAGGGCTACAGGAGCCCCATCTGTGCCTCTAGCTGGCACCCCCAAACTACTTCCTCCTCCAGGGGAAGAGGGCAGGGGAGAGGGTTCTGGTGTCAGCTTTTGGTCCTCCAAGGCTGTGCATAAGTAGCTTCTCCTCTGTAGGCTTTGTGTATCTGAGCTCCTGATCTGAAACAGGGGCTTTGGAATCACTAAGGTCCCTTCCCACTCTGGAGTCTACAAGCCTTAGAAATAAGCGTCAAATACTCCAGTCTCAAAACACTCAATGACCTTTTAATGATAGTTCACCTCTCAGATCACAAAGCAAGATCAAAAATTTGTAATTTATGGGAGTTGGTGACTCTCCTGACTCAGACTTACCCTTGAGGGCAACAGTTCTCAACCTGTGGGTTGCAACCAATGAAAATACATCCTGCATATCAAATATTTACATTACAATTCATAACAGTAGCAAAATTACAGTTATGAAGTAGCAACGAAAATAATTTTATGATTGGGGGGTCACCACAAAATGAGGAACTGTATTAAAGGGTCGCAGCATTAGGAAGGTTGAGAACCACTGCTTTAGGGGGTTCCCCCCCTTCACAACATACATACCCCTCACCTGCCTGTGATTAGTGAGGGGTGTTTCCAGTTCTACTCCCTCAATCTAATTAAGGCCCTTTACAAATGAGATGACAGACACCTGCCTGCCTCAAGTGCTAACATGGAATGACCTAGCACAGAGGGAGTGCTAAACTCCCACCAGATGGCAGGCAGGAGAGGGACTGGGTCTCTCCCGCTGTCCTGCTGGATTGAAGGCAGGCAGAAATCTGTGCTGCTCAACTTTAATCAACAAGACATATTCAGACTTACCCCGTGCTAATACGGTGCACAATCTGCAGACAGCGATGAAGGCAGGTTTGTCCAGGAAAACTTTCCTAAATGCTGACTTCTTTTTAAACTACCACTGCAAAAATAAATATAGCTTATCTAACCACATTTTGACACTGAACGGTGTGCTTTACTTCCAGATACTGCAAAGTCTAGACTTGTTTGCAGCAAGGATCTCAGAATATAATTTCATGGAAGTGAATGATGTAAACAGTTGTCTACTCACAAGTGGTTACCTGGCAACTGGCTGGGTTAAAGCCTGTCTCCAGAGGTACTTAACGAATATTCCTGACATGGCCGGGTGTGGGGGCTCACACCTGTAATCCTAGCACTCTAGTAGGCCAAAGCACATGGAATGCCAGAGCTCAGGAGTTCAAGACCAGCCTGAGCAAGAGTGAAACTCCTCTACTAAAAATAGAAAAACTAGTCAGGTATTGTGGTGGGCACCGGTAGTCTCAACTACTCATGAGGCTCAGGCAAGAGGATCTCTTGAGCCCAAGAGATTGAGTGTGTTGTGAGCTATGATGCCACAGTACACAACTGAGGGCAACAGAGACAGACTCTGTCTCAAAAAAAAAAAAAAAAAAAAAAAAGGAAATATTCCTGAAAGTTTCCAAAAGCAACAACCTGAGAAAGCAGATTTCCCAGCAGGTACGAATCAGACTCTTGAATGACAAGAGATTGTTAACTGATATAACAAAGGATTGACAAGTATATCTTGATGCTTGATTCTGTACTTGGGGGTAGGCTGCAAACTCATCATAAAGGAAAAACAGTCATCATCCCACATTCCGGTTAGTGGAATAAAATAATAATAAATAAAGTACCTATATACTCGAGTATAAGCCGAGTTTTTTCGGCATAAAATTTGTGCCGAGTTCGGGTTTTATGGCACAAATTTTGTGCCGGAAAAAACTTGGCTTATACTCGAGTATATAGGTAGTAATATTGACTACTATCAGGGACATTTATTGAGCAATCACTTAGCTAAGCAGGCTAAGGGCTTTACAGGCATCACCCCACTCAGTTCTCTGCATCCCACTTTATAGATGGGAAAACTAAGGCAGAGTGGGCTCAGTAACCTATCCAAGGTCACAGCAGTAGAGGTAGGATATGGATCTGAGATGTCCTGTGTTCTTAGCTACCTGCCACACTTTTTATTAAAGATGAGATCCAGAGAGCAGCACTGGGTAATCTGAATTTTCATGTGCATATGCATACTTGGTTGAAAGGAACGGCCGAGTGTAAGGGTCAGCAAACATTTTGTGCAAGTGCCAAATATTAAATATTTTAGGCTTTGTGGATAAAATCAAGGATATGGAGGTACCTATGTTACAATTTTAAAGTAACCATTCTTAGCTCCTAGACCATAAAAAAACAGGAGATGGGCTGCATTTAGCCTCCTGGCTATAGTTTGCAGGCCTCTTGCTTAGAGGAAAGCAGAAATGGGTTAATAAAGAGACAAAAGTCATCTGAAGATAATGTAACAAATTATCAGCATGCTAGGAAAGCTATACACCTGCTATCCATTTTCCTGGCCAGAGAATCCAATGACATGTTTCTTCTGACTGCTAGGCAAGTTCTTCATTTTCTTCAAGGACCTGAAGTCAGAAGAGTGGCCTACAAGAGGCAGTCTGAGAAGCTAAGCTAAAGCAGTACAGCTGACCTGACAGGGCTTAGCTCACATTCTTTCCCACACCCCTCCAGAGATTATCCAGCTAAAAGGTTTCACCTGATTGTGAGGATGTTTCTGGAGAGGCAGTCACACATAGTCAATAAGCATTATTTTGTTAGAGCAAAAGTTACTTTGATATTATGTTGTTTCCTTTGATGATTCTCTTAGATATTTTGTTAGGGTAAAGGTTACTTTTATTGCTATACTGTTAGAGTGAAGGTTACTTTTATGTTGTTTAAACATTTTGTATTGTTACAGTGAAGACTACTTTGATGTTTTCTGTTGAGAGGCTACTCTTGCTGTTCTCCAAATTGCTGGCCTTCTAACGATAAACCTTGGTGGACCTAATCCCTGTCTCTGTAACTGGCTGACAATGACAGGCAGCCAGATCCTCTTTGTCTGGTAACAGATCAAGATTCCAAAGAGGCCAATTCAGCTCATCCTAAGCAATCATTTCTCTAAAGCCATCATGAACTTCAGACAGAAGGAGCATCCCTCATTTTTCTTGGTGTCCCACCTGTGTGTTTTCATCCTCTGCTAGGCCATGGGCAAGGTGGGCGCTGAATGTGCTTTTCCCAACACCACCTTTCCCAGACAACACCAAGATTTTGTGTTTCACAGTCTTCATTTTCTCTTTGATTTCTTCTATGGCTGCAAAGAAAACCAAAGTTCAGGTGTTGAAATCCCTGACCAAATCCTGAATGTCACTCTTCTGAGTTGGAAGGAGCTAAATCCTTGGGACTGTTTCAAAGGATCCCTGAAATAGCTTAGTCAATGGTAGTAACAGAGCTATGAAGAAAAAAAGTATATATTACACTTGAAATTGTCTTATCTGCCCTACTAGACATAATCTCCTTAAGGGCAGGAATAAAAAAAAAGTGTGTTATCACATTTGAAATTGTCTTGTCTGCCCTGCTAGACATAATATCCATAAGGGCAGCTCTAAGAAGAGAACTTTGCATACAGCAGAGATTCTCAACCTGGGGGCAAAATCCCAAGGACGCTGGAGACCTTTTGGTTGTCACAGGAAGAAGTGCTACTGGCCTCTAGTGGGCAGAGGCCAGAAATGCTGCTAACTGTCCCACAATGCACAGAACAGCACCCACAACAAAGAGTGATCCGAACCCAAATTTCAATAGTGCTGATGTTAAGAAACCCTGACAAATAGCAGGTGCTTAATAATAAGCATCAGTCAATTAAAACTATCATCTATTATACATAGACTGTGCTTTCAATATTTCATCTTATTTCAAATCCTTAAAGCAAGTCTGTGAGATATAAAGGAAAACAAAAAGTCCCAGGATGGCCCGAACTCCTTAGGCCAAAGGAAAAGTTAAGCCTGGATGCAACATTGTCATCTTTCCCCAAACTGCTCATAAGTAAATTCTTTGCTTGCCCCTAACATTTCAAGATGTCTAGCCTTCCCTAAATATGAACAGCTCAACTGTAACTTCAGGCCTGCAACCTACGCTTAACTCCTTACCCAGGACACTCAAGTCTGTTAAGTTTCACACTGACAAAGTCCATTTCAAGCTTATCAGGATGAGACTAATCAGACCTCCACCTACCTTCCGCATCTGCCTGATTCATTCTTCTTTTACATTTTTTTTTTTTTTTTAATGTCTACCTTATGTATAGCAAAGATTTGCTGGGTGACTAATTAAATTCTCATGAGAATGTAACCATTTGCCTCACTGCCGCCTCCTCTCCCCCCACCTCATTCATGATTTTTCCCCTTTGAAAGAAATATAAATACTGAGCCTCCAGAAACCTCTCCATGGAGCACAGGGCAGAGAGATTTCTATGACTTGTGTTTTCTCCTTGCTCCCTCAAGCTTTGGCTCATCAGCCTCGACTGATAGAAATTCTTGCCGCATTCTCTCATTTTGGTTGACAGAGTTAACTATTTTTCTTTCCATTTTTGATGAAAAACCAATGCCTAAGAAAGGTTAAGACTCTTCTTGAAGATCACGGTTTGCATCAAACTCCAAGACTTGAAATCCAAGACTTCCACCAGCCTCCTAGTTTTTACGATTTTCCAAGTCAGTTCTCAGAGCCCTCTCACCCTCGATAGCACTCATGGCTGTTAGTGAGTTAGCGATGTGCTCACTTGTTTCTGTCTCCCCTATTCAACCAAGCTCCACTAGGGTAGTGACCAAAGCTGTGTCAACAGCCCAGGGCACTGTGCCTAAGAGGAAATTAACACAAATTTTCTGCTGAATGAGCGGAAACATCGCTTCTCAAAGGAAGAAAATTCTGTCCAAAGTAGCAAGCAGAGCCAGGATTTAAACCCGAGGGTAAGCCCGCGAGCTCCCTGATTCAAAGCTCATCGCCTGTTCCCTTTGCGGTCGGCCTCTCTGGAAGGTAGCCTGTTACAGCCACTCAAACCTCCGGCACCGCCCCTCATCTCAGCAGACTTTGCCACGCCTAGCCGTCTTCGGGCTCCGCCCCTTTAAGGTCTCTCAGACTCGTAGCCGTCATTGATCCTTCAGGCTCCGCCCTCCATCCTCTCCGAATCAGTCGCGCGCTCCTCGCCTTTTAAAGGCCCCGCCCTCACCTCGCCTACTTTACCACGCCCCCACCTTCTCTAGCCCCGCCCCTCTTAGGATACCTTCCTTCCTAGCCCGCTCAGTCACTCATTCTTCAGGTTCCGTCTCCTTTCTCCCCCGCCCCTTCCGGGCTTGGCCCCTTTCACTTCCCGTTGAGGGCCTTTCCTTTCCTTGCCCTTTCCTCACCCGGGTCCGAAGTAGCGCCCCCTCCAGAAGCGCATAGCCGCTGGTTGGGGCATCCCTGACATGAGGCTCCTCGGCCCGCCTGGGCACTGTCGGCCCCTGGACAGTCTGCGAAGAGACAAGATCACAGTTAGAGCACCTCACGAGCCTTCAGCCCAGCCACCCACACCCCCTCCGCGAGCTCACCGTGAGGCACCTCCTCCATTCCGCCGCCTGTGCTGCTGACGCGATGGCCGGAACCTGCTCTCGTGCATTTCCGCCTTGCGGGCGCAATCTCATTCTCTAGCCACGCGAAATAAGTCTCGCGAATAGAGGACTGTGCGCACGCGCGAACCGCGTCCGGTAGGGTGGAACTTGTTTCTGTTCCTTTTTAAACTGAGCTGCGGATGCCCACTTAGATACTTCGCGTGTCGCTTTAGCACAAAGACGTCATTGTCCGCCCCACCATTTTCATACCCAAGGAATTTAATAATAATGCAATACTATTAACTATTAACAGTTTATATTCAGATATCCTCACTTGTCCATCCTGGATCCAATCAAGAATTACTGTCTCTTATATTTGTTTGTCTCCAGTCTCCTTTAACTCAGACCTGGTTCTTCCCTCCTTTTATGGAAGTTTTTTCATCACAATGATACCTGACGAATCCAGACCCAGGTCTTACAGAATATTCCATAATCTTGATTTATCTGATTGTCCCTCAAACCTTAGATTCAGGTCAAAAATTCTTTTTTGCCAGAACACACTTGGATGATGTGTACTTGCCATTGTATCTCATCAGGAGACTTGCCCGTTTGTCCCGTTGGTGATGTGAAGCTTGATCCCTTGGTAGTGTCTGCCCCATGTCTCTAGTAAATGGTACCCTCTTCCACTGGTAAGCCTGAAATATCTCACTGCATCACAAAAACCAAGAACATGCTCAAGCAAGCTGGATTAGCGGCTAAATTTGGGCAGCATTGCCTGAATCAGTTTTGTCGGTGTTTGCAGAGTTGCGATTTCTTTTTTCAACCCTGTCTATTAGCTTTACATTTACTAAAGGGCATTCCTCTGTAAAGAAGGAATGCCCCCTTTTTGATGAGGCTCACTATGGATTCCTGGATTCTTTTAATACGTTTTAGAATAGTTTTCATTTTTGGTCAGTTTCCCCCCAAATTTGGCCAGTGAAGCCTCTTCAGGCCGGCTCCTGTGTCCTGTGGACACTAATCCAGCTTGCTTGAGCATGTTCTTGGTTTGTGATGCAGCGAGAACTTTCAGGCTTCCCTCTATTTCCTGCTGCAGCCATTTCTCTAGGGCAGCGATTCTCAACCTTCCTAATTGCCGTCTTGTTACAAATGGAAAAAGGGGGTCGAGACCCACAGGTTGAGAACCTCTACTCTAGGGAATCCTTATTGCTTTTCGCACAGAATTGTATTTAGAAACCAAGATCTGATGCTAAAATGTGCTCATTGCTACCGGACTATCATTGCTTACAGGTTTGGCACAAAATTTAACAAAACTTTACCTGGCTGCAGACACTAAACATACAGAAACTCATTTATTAAACAGTAATGTATCAGTTGCCTATCACTAGCACTAGTATATATATTTTTTATTAATATTAAATCATAGCTGTGTACATTAATGCGATCATGGGACACCATACATTGGTTTTATAAACAGTTTGACACATTTTCATCACACTGGTTAACATAGCCTTCCTGGCATTTTCTTAGTTATTGTGTTAAGACAATTATATTTTACATTTACTAAATTTCACATGTACCCTTGTAAGATGCACCGCAGGTGTAATCCCACCTATCACCCTCCCTCTGCCCATTCTCCCCCCTCCCTCCCCTCCCTCTCCTCCTTCCCCATATTCTTGGTCACGCAGAACTTCTTTTTTTTTTTTTTTTTATTAAATCATAGCTGTGTACATTGATATGATCATGGGGCATCATATACTAGCTTCATAAACCATTTGACACATTTTCATCCCAATATTCAACATAGCCTTCCTGGCATTTTCCCAGTC